>RJWT010000069.1:0-100996 GCA_004365215.1 Cuniculus paca
AGTGGAACTCAGTCCAAGCAACTTCCACAGGTCCACCCCCAACCTGGAGCTGCTGGAAGAAGCTGGGAACAGTCCTGGCCCCAAGCTTATCCTACCCACTCCAAAATGTCTCCCAGCCAATCACTTTCTCCTGTGGGAGAATCGAGTCCCCTGCACTCACCACCAGCCAGCATAGATCTCCATGCCCGTCACTCTCTTCCACCACCACGCCTCTCTGCAGAGACCTCTGGGGTTGACTGTGACCATGCGTCCCCAGGCTCAACAGCTCTTCTCGTGGGGTGAGGCCAGCTCAAGCCTAAGGTGCCGCCATCTACCATCTTCTTTTTCACTTAAGTTTTTCTTTTTACTCTCTCTGTGGGCTTCAATTTACATTTTAGATTCTTCCTGGGTCCAGGGGACCCACTTCCTTCCTTCTTGTCCGCTCCGTGATGTTGTATTTCAGCATCAGAACTGCTTCTCTCAGAGGGACTCTTTATTCTGCTGCTTACTGTTCTGCCTTCTTTCCAGAAGTTGAACTCTCATAAAATTTCTTATCTATGTATAAGATTTTTGACTTGCTTGTTTTCTATTTCTTTTTTTTGTTTTCAGGATCTGGTGATTTTTGGCATCAGCAGTTCTATAAGATGTTGTCTCTTTATTGTTTGCATTTATATTTCTTTGCAGTTCCTATATTACCTTATTTTGAAATATAAGTTTCATCCATATTAAACCACTTCTGTCATTCTTCCAAGTCTTGTAATCTTTCTCCCATATATTAATTTTTCATTTCTTTCTTGTTATATATAAATTATTTATATTTAGCTTTCATATTTCTAATTTTGTCTAGATATCGCTGTTCATTAAGCTATCTTCTCAAGTAGATAAAATTATATTAATCATTTTAAGTTTAATTGATATGGTTCTTTTTGCAAATCTTTCACAGACCTCATTCATTATTGTCTTTTAGTCCTGAAAAAAATATTTGGGTTCCTCTTTTATTCCTTTAGGCACATAAGATGTCTGATCAAGAATATCCCTTTAGCAAAAATACAAGTTTTTGCATCTAATTTTATATTTTTTTGTTAAGCTCTCACCATTTTTTTTTACCTCTTTTGTGTTTTGTATTATATGGAGTTGCATCCCTATCTTTCTGGGTGAATTCCTAAATAACACCCAGGATTGCGCTCTTTTTTTTCTTTTCTTTTCTTTTTTTTTTTTTTTTTTTGTGGCACCAGGGATTGAACTCACAACCTCATGCTTGCAAAGCAGGCACTTAGGCCACTGAGCTAGATCTCTGGCCCTCAGGATTGCACTCTTTGTCTTTCACTTTTTCTCCTCTACCCATCAGTGAAACTCTATCATCTATGAACTCTTAATATTAAATGAGCCTGCCTAATTCTCCTCAAGCCTACTTCCACAACCTTGCACTTCCTTTGATTGCTATATTATCCTCCTATTTTCTGCTTAAGATTTATGCTCACTTGTCTGTATATTTTATCAATAAGATTGGTACAGAAATAAAGAGATGTTTGTGTCGCCCACCAGACTGAAATCTTCAAAACAGATTAGAATGCTTTATGACATTTTATGCTAGGATCAAAACTATTGCAGTAGCATTATGGTGGATTACTTTTCACTTAGAGTCATGATTCCTATCGTAATTAACTATTAGTATTCATTTCTGAAAATTTCACACAGAATTCTCCATTCCTGCAGTGTCCATCTCTCTAACCTATGCACACATGTGCACTCCTGTTCAGTGAATTTCTATGAATCAACACCTGTGCACTACTGTTTCTAATTTCACAGATGCTGATTGTGTTATGCACCTATCCTACAAGTTATGAAAGCATTATACACTTTGCCTATTATTGATTTTATCTGAGGAGTTTTCTTTAATTTTTTAACTGCTTACTTACCAAACTGCCTTTCCTACTATATTCTGAGCTTCTGGAACAATAATTGTTTCATTTCTCATGAGCTGACTAAATTAAAACATGATAGATTAATTAAAGAGTAATCCCTTAAATTTACTGATATATTCAGGGATTTATTACAAGCAGTCAGTTTCTAGAAATAATATGTAATTCTTCATGATTAACATGGAATGTATATATATCATTAACTGAAGATTTGAGATATCTGAATTTACTTGTAAGCATATGTATGGGTCATGGGAAAAATGAATAAAGAAAAGTAAATAATTTATCAAAGATGTTATATTTTCACACTCTTAGATGTCTGTTTGACCTCAGTAATTTATGATTTTGTATAGCAATACACTTTTGTAGTGTTTTTCTTTAATATTTTTGTTGAGGTAAAAAATAATATTATCTAGTTGAGAAAATACTGCAACCTTACTTTATCCTTTGACTTGTCATTTAAATTGATAGGGCAGGCATTAATGCCTATGGAAAATTTTCCTTTTTTTTTTCTATGCCTACCTCTGCTTAACTTTTTAATAAGTTTGCTGAGAAAAATTAAGAAGGTCATTAACTGGAAAGAAACATTTTCAGAAAGAAAGTGATTTACAGAATTAAATTTAAGTATAGGAAATGTGAACTTTACATAGAGATAATTGGTTAAAATTCATTCTACTTCTCTTCTATCAATCAAACTGTCCTGCCCTTTCTAATTTTCTTGACTTCAGGTAAAAAAAAATAACTATTCATAACACAAATCAAAACGTTGTGAGTTTCTCTCTGCAAAAGTTGTGGTAATTTTTTATCTTTTCTCTTTTAAATATAATAGCAAAATCCTACAAAATATCTATTATTATATTTAGTTTTTGGTATCCTAAAACGTAACTACAATAATGAAAATAATGAGAATAGAAAGAATAAACACCATATCAGTCTTGGAACCCAGTGTATTAGTATCCTCCTTATTCACAGAATTTGGAAAGATTTTCTTATATATAATGTAGAAACAAAGAAGCTTGTTAGCCAAGATTACAAATTTCCATTTAACAAGCAGAATACAAAACTAGAGAAAATAATAATGAATCTGAAAATTATGTTACCATTCATATATATATATATATATATATATATATAATTTTATATTTTGAGACAGTGTCTCACTTTGTAATTCAAAGGCTGGCCTTTAACTCACTATGTAGTTCAGGTTGGCCTTGAACTCACCTGACAGCAATCATCTTGTCTCGCCTCCCCTAGTGCTGGGATCATAGGTGTACACCACAACACCTGGCTCCATCCCCAATTTTGTAAGGTAAAAGTAAGAAGAAAAAGTAAACTGTACATCTTCCCATTTCTCAAAAGGTACAATAAAATTAATTTTAAAAATGTAAACCATGCAGAAGATTAGGATCATTGAATTTTAAACATTGTTAGCTAATGTAAATCAAGAATACACACATATGTCTTCTATAGATATTTATTCACCTACATGCTCATCTAAGTAATTATCTCTGTATGTATGTATGTATGTGTGTATGTATTTATCTATCTTCTATCTATGTAGATTTAGGTACAACTCAGGACAAATTCACCTGCATTTAGTACAATTTAAGGCAATTGTTTTTGGAAAATAAGGTTTCATTTCATTGCATAGGATTACTATTGACTGAAAAGTTGAAATAAGAAAATTAATTATATCCACCATCCCAGATTACCTTCAAATTTTAACCTATGGACTGAGAATACAACTTAATGGTAAAGTGTTTGTTTAGCATGTGTGGACACCTACATTTGTTCCTCACAACAATACAAAAAAAATACCATTAACATAGGAAGATTAATGTAAAGCCTAAAGATTGGACATTGGTCACTACTGCTCTAAGATTTAAAATGCTTGTAAGTATTGAAGCAAAAAATAGTTCTTCATGTTGTTATTAGTAGTAGCACCATCATTTTTTTCTGAGTTCTGTCAAATGCTTTTATTTCAATTATATTTCTAAGACTGTAATAATGAATAAGTAGGTCACTCAAGAAAAAAAAACAATGTTTTATAAATGTCAGAAATATTTTATAACTTGTGCAGAAACCATAAGAACATGAATAGTATTATAGATATCTGAGCAACTCATATAAATGACAGGTATACAGAAATTATTTTAGAAGGAAAATTTTTTAAAAAGTAAAACTGCAAAAATTATAAATCAAAAGGTTAGAACTCCTACTTTGAGTGAGTGAAAATCATAAAAGTCCTTAGTACACTTCACAGTCAGGAGTGTAGCTCAGTGGCAAAGTTCTGGTGTACCATGTACATCTCTCTGTGTTCAATCTCCAGCACTGAAAAGAAGAAAAGAGTCCTCCATGAGGAAAAAAAATTAATCCCCATTTCTTTCTTCATCACTGAGACAAAATACCCAACACTCAAAATCAAAGGAGGAAAGGTTTATTGTAGCTCAGTTTGTAGCTACATTTGGCTATCTCCATGGCATGGCAGAGGGGCATCACAGAGAATAAGCAGTTTATGCTCAGCAGAAGACAGCAAAGGGTGAACTAGTGAAGTAACAAGTGAATGCACCAGTCATCTTTCAATCGGTGTATTCTCTCCAGGTTACTCAGCCCCAGTACAGGTAGCACTTACACAGAGTGTGGGCCTCCCATTACCCACACCCAGAACTGTGCCAAGTCAACCAGTGTACTAATTTAGTAATTGCACACCCTTAATCACAATGTCAGACACTCTAGATCCAGTTACCTCTGAAAAGCCTCACCTACGACTACATGAGACATTGGCGGAAAATCTAGATATAAACTATAACCCCATTTAAAAAAAGTTGCACACAATATTTCTTGATATGTATTAGTATTTATGGTTGATATATGTATCGGTAGGCTTTAGCTTCATGACAAAAAAAAGCCACTAAACTCAATGTCCTGAAAGCTCCACCTGTCTTCTCAGTTCATGATTCTGTGGGTTTTCTGTGTAGTTCTGATCCCTGGGTAAGCTTACATGAGCATTAATTAATGTGTGTGTGTGTGTGTGTGTGGTCTGCTGGCAGTTTGACAGTAAAATATCCATGATATCTCACATAAGTGTGTCTATCAGTTGTCAAACTCTAATACAATGCTTGGTTACCTGTGGGTTACGCACCTCGGTTATTCCAGCAGGTTAATTAATGGTTTTCCAAAGTGGTCTAGGGGCTGTCAAGGAAACAATATGAAAGTACTATTCAAATTTCAGTTTCCATCACATTTACTAATTTTCCATTTATTTAAAAAGTCATACAGCCAACAAGATTGGAGAATTTGCAACATTGCACTAAAAGTTTATGGAAGCAGAGAACATAATATTGCTCATTGTACATTAATTACTGCTATAAAATAGTTTAAAAATCATACATAAAAATCAACAGTAGTACAGCATAGCCTTTAAAACAGTATAAACATGGTCAGATGAGTGCATCATGTTGTAAGATAAACAACAGTTTAAGGACAAAAGAAACTTCCTATTAAATCTAGCAGAAATTACTGATTTTTACTGTTCTTAGCAGAAGAAACAATTTTGAATTAGGGTGATCAACATGAAAAACAAATATGAGAATTCGGGAGACAATAAACTTCAACTGTATCAGATATGCAAACAATTAGGGAAATACAAAAAAAGCTACAAAAATGTTCTTTCAGTCATTCCTTTTTTTAAAGGTAAGATATAGTAAATACAGGTCTCTATATACTGTTCTTTTCTTCCATCGTTTTCATGCTACTCCATAATTTTTTATGCATTTCTGCTTTATCATCCATCTTGAACTCTCTCTACTCTCTCTCTCTGACAAATTCTAAACACTTAAAGAAAAAATTATGATGCAACTATAACACAGAACTTTGGCATGATGAGGATCAAAAACCAATCAAATAATCAAATCAGAAGATGACCAAACGGCATGAGAAAAAATCACTCACTAAGAATAGACTAGGAAATTATATTACAATAATTTCCAGGTGATATACATATTCTAGTTAAAAATATATTTAGTCAGATATATTACTTTTGTTGAAATATTAATTAAATAAGGCAATTTCTAGAAAAATTAAAGAAAAAATCCTAAACACTTCTATAATTTATGAACATATACCTATTTTGTGCAATATCTATTGACATATAAAAATAGAAAAAATGCTATATATGAAAGTATTGGAAAATACATCTAGGCAAAATTTATAAAAAAAATTTTTTAGAAGTTGAAGTTTTATTAAAAATTGGAAGTAATGATTTGTGATATTTAATTTGAAAACAAATAACATTGAAATAATGTTTTTAAAAGTAAAGGAATAACATTAGAATGGTAAATTGTTCCTTTAAATATTAGAAATACTAAACAGACATAACTAAAAATAATGTAGGTGAATCTTGGTTTGGATCCTAAAACAGAAAAAAGGCATTTGAGAAACACATGATATTTTATGAGTAAGTTGGTTTTTGTTCATTTGCTTTTTATTTGTTTTTTTAATTTTAATAGTATTAGCTAGGTACCATGGAATATACCTATTTTCATATCTTCTCAGGAAGCTGAGATAAAAGGATTACTTTAGGTCAGGAGTTTGAAGCCACCCTGTGCAACATAAGGAACCATAACAGATAGTATATAATAGATATAATATTGCTTCAAAACAAATTTCTTATATTTATTTATTTCTGTCTTCTCTATAAATACATACAACCACATTGAGTGACATACATATGTATCTTTTCTCAACTCTTCTGTTAAGTAATCACCTAGAAATTAAATAATTTTTCAAAATATAACATCTAAAATTTCTATTATTTTTTCTACAAAGTTATCCACAAAACAACAGAGGGTTAAGGTGATGGAATAGCCATTGATATACGATATAAATGCAAGATATGAATAAGGAATTGCAATGTCAGAATGGTAAATCTTAGCTTTAAGAAAAAAATACATGTGGAAAAAGTTACTTTCACATGATTATCCATATAACTGAAATAAATTGGCATATAAGAGCAAAATATAAAAATAAAACATAGTCATGAATTTTTTAAAGCAGTTACAATTGATATAAAGAGCTGACAAATATAACACAGTACAAGGATGGAAAACAGGCATTATTTTCTCAAGTCTGATGCATTACAGAAAACAAAAATTTAATATAAAGATGGAAAAATTAAAAATCTTCAAACTATTTCACAGATATGTCTATTTATATTTCAGTTACTGTTAGTTTAAAAAAACTAGGTGTTTTCAACAGAAAAAATTCAGCATAGATGACTAGAAACCAAGTAATGATTATTAAGCAACCAAGAAGAGGAAGCAACCACATCCTCTGAGAATATATTGTCACAAGTACAAGTAGTTTATCATAAGAGGGATTGGTGAAGTCTGTAATAGAAAGAAAGCCAGTTTTCCGGGACTGTAGAACTCACAAAATGAACCCTCATTCTGAAAGCTCCTATCTGCTACAGAATGAGAGAGAAACTCATCTAAATCTCCTTTTATCCTTTCTCCAATCTCTTACTAGAATTGTAGTTGGTCTATTCTTTGAGATGACCATTGTAAGAAAATATTATACCAAATGAACTTTTCACATAAAAGATCAGTTGGATTTGAAAGCAAATCGCAAATAACTTTCATATTATGTGTATATATATTTATGTAACTAATAAATTCTGTAGACCAAAAGCTATATCAATCAAAAACATAAGAAAATAAATGAAAACAGTTGAATTTTTCTGACAGATATAGACAAACATTTTCCAGAAATAAGAGAAAAAAAGAAAAGCATGACATAAAATTTCACATTTTAGGTTTTATACACATGAGTAACTGGAACCTAGTAGTTACAGAATTAAAAGAGAAATGGTTTATTTTTCCAATGAATTTAATGTATATTTAATGGTAGCTAATCTAACTGGACCTATGTCTTAGTTACATTTCTATCATTGCTGAGACAAAATACCTGACACTCAAAATTAAATAAAGAAAGGATTATTTAACTCTCGGTTTGTGGAAGTTTCAGTCCATAATCAGCTGACTTTAAGGTAGTGTGGCATGGCATAGGGGCAACACTTCAGGGCAGCAGAAGACAGCAAAAGCAATAAGATCAAAAGCTCAGGGAGCCTCTTTTCCTCATTATATTGTAAGCAGGATATCTGCCCTTGGGTGGGTGTACCCCTCACACTATCTCCATGCCCTCCTCTTACAAAGGCTAGGGGTGTTTACAAAGGGAGGACCTTGGGCCTTGCCGAGTCGCTTAGTAAAGTGTATAAACTTCTCAAATTGACACAATAAACAATATCATAGAGCAGTAAGCATATATCCTCCATACCCTAGGATGTAGAACTGCTGCATTTTTTTAGCTGAGCTTCTAGACCTCTTAAGATGATGCATGAATCAATCATTACACTCTACCCCTTCTCGACACAATTCTTAAAACTGGTTTCCAGATACAAAGACATGCTAATTCTTAATATTTCACAACTGGATCATTCTAACATAGATGTAACAATCCTGAAGAACCAATACTAAGTCTGTCAACATTATATTACTTTAGAACCAAAACATTCTGCCCCAGCACCTCCCAAAGACTCATGAACATACCTTTATGCAAAAGACATTTAGTCCTTACCCAAGAGTTGTCTTGGTTACTTTTCTCTTGTTGGAGACAAAATACTCAACACCTGAAATTAAGGAAGGAGATGTTTATTTAGCTCACAGTTTGTGGAAGTTTCAGTCCATAATCAGCCAGCTCCCAGATAGGGTGGCATGGCATGGGGGCAACATTTCAAGGCAGCAGCCATCAAAAGCAGCAAGAGCAAAAAAGAGGACAGAGTAAGCTTCTTCTCCTCACTTATATTGCATACAGGTCACCCCCACTCCAGGGCACATATAGCACTCATACCACCTCTGGGTCCTCCTCTTGCACAGACTGAGGATATTGAAAAAGTAAGGATCCTGGCTCCCTACTGAGTCTTTAGTTAAATTTGTAAACTACTCAAGTTGACACAATGTATCAACAAACATAACAGTTGCTAAAGTCTTAACAGTTTCAGCATTGCTGAAAAGTCCAAGTCCCAAGCCTCCTCTGAGATATAAGACAAACTCTTAGCTGCAACCCTATGCACAAATGAAAAGTTCAATACTTCCAACATTCAATGGTGCAAGAAAAACATTTTCACTCCAAAAGCTACAAAGAAGGGACTACAAAGGATTGGGAGCAAAGGAAGCCCAAAATCTATCAGCGCAGGTACTAAGTCCTGTGGTTCCATGGGTATCACCCAAGGCAATGTGTGGCAAATTACGAGCTCCAACAAGCCTGGTTGACACCACTCCTATGGCATTTCCAGTGGTTGTAGCTCCCATGGCTTCTCTATTAGGCCTGTTTTCCTTAAATAATCCATGTTCCTGGCTTTTCCAAACTTCTGGGGTCTCCAATACACCTTTGATTTCATACTCACAACTTCACAGCTGCCCTTTCAGGACCACACTTCCTAGCTTCCAGGCCTTCTGAAATTGGAATGGAAGCCTTCTTAATCTCGTAACTCTTGCATTCTGCATGCATCTAAACCCAGCACTGTGTGGATGATGCCATGGTCTGCTACCAGCTGGAGCAGTAGCCTGACTTCCCTTTCTGATGACTGTAGGGGCCAAGTGCCTGTATCACTGGGCACTCTGAATCAAATTCTTAATAACAAATTCTCTGTGTTACCAGCATTCTGGAACACTGTGCTTTGTGGCTTTCTCCTCAAAGCAAACTCACTTTTGCAGTTTTCAGGCTGCAAAGTGTGGAGATTCACTGCTTCTTGTGATACCCTCAGGTCATATTTTACATTCTCATGTTCCTTCTTAGCAGTGGAGATCTCCTCAGCTCTGTATTTGTAGTCACAGCTTTACTGGTAGTTTCTTTCTAGCCAAACTCCTAACATTTTAAATAATCATACTGGACTCTTTACTCTTGATTCTCAACACAGATCTGGCTAAAAGCTCCCTGCAATAGCCATCCACAGTCTCAACATTCGACTGCCTTGAAATTTCTTCTGCCAGATTAGTTATTCCACTGCCCTTAATCTCAGTCTCAGGCAGAGGATCTGGACATGGGAAAAATGCAGACAAACTTTCTGCCAAGCCATAACATATATCATCTGTAGTCTAAGAGCCAAAGCAGGCCTTTTTCCTGGCAGAAACCTCCTGAACCTAGTATTTAATGGCAGAATTTTTATCAGCCTTCTGATCTTCTCAGCTCTGACAAGAATCTCCCATGCAAAATAGCCAAAGGCATTCTAGCTCTACTTTTTCAGGAGAAATCTCTAAATGTTTTCAAAATCTTCCCACAAGTCATTCCCAAAGGCTGTTGAACCACATGGTCAGGTATAGTGTCAGAGATGACTTCACTTCTCTGGTACCAAATTATGTCTTAGTTACTTTTCTCTTATTGCTGAGACAAAATACCTGACACTCAAAGAATGAAATGTTTACTTAGCTCTCAATTTGTGGAGGATTCAGTCCATAATCAGCTGCCTTCAAGGCAGGGTGGCATGGCATAGGGGCAACACTTCAAGGTAGCAGAAGACAGCAAAAGCAACAAGATCAAAAGTGGGAAAGGAAGAAAGCCTCTTTTCCCTTCTTTTATTGTAAGTAAGCTACCTGCCCTTGGGTGGGTGTAGCCCTCACACCATGTCTGTGCCTTCCTCTTGCACAGGTTTAGAATGTTTACAAAGTGAGGACCCTAGCCCACTGGTGAGTCATGTAATTAAATATCTAAACTTCTCAAGATGACACAATGAACAATGTCCTAGGGTAGTAAGGATATGTCCTCTACATACTTAGATTTAGAACTGCTGAGTTACTTAGTTAAGGTTCTAGACTTCTCAAGTTGATATAATGTATCAATCATTACAATCTGCTATCATTTTTATATTGTCTTTTCAATTTTGAAACGTTTCTTTCCAAAACCCATACTTTCAAATGTACTTAGAGGGCAGACCTAGCTCTATAGGATATGTTTTTCAGATACTTCTTGGAGTTTATGATGCCATCTGTCTCCAAAGACTTTTAGCTCATGATTTATAAGCTGGGACATCTCCAGACAATTGTCTTGCCAAGACTACAACAAATCTGAAGCACAATTTCCTCTTGTAAGTTTTCTTTAACCATTAGACCAAAACTTTTCTCCATGTATCTTGTATGAATTTCTATCTTTCTTGCTTTCTTCCTCTTCCATTTCTTGCTTTATCCATCCTTTATCAATATCTCCTGAAACATACCCCAAGCAAAGCTTTTCCAAAATAACATCTCATGAATTCTCATCTGAGCCTTGCATCTAGAGAATACAATAATAAACACATGTGTTTCATACAAAGATAAAACTGATGGAATGGCCAGTAGTCATAAAGTGCCTGATTAATAAGAACATTCTCTAAATGACACTGTTCTTCCAATTTTAAAAGGAAAGATATAGAGGTCACCAGTTTGGATGTCATTCAAGGATGCAGCAAAGTCACTGAACAGTGCAAACAAGCATTTAGAAACACAGTTTATGTTTTTTTTCCTTCTTTCTTTCCTTTCATTTTACCTGTCAAAAATGATGCTGTAGGCTGGGGATCTAGCTCAGCAGCCTAAGCGCCTGCCTGGCAAGCGCAAAGTTGTGAGTTCAATCCCCGGTGCTGCAAAAAAAAAAAAAAAAATGATGCTGTAGTTATAATGTAGAAAATGGATGAATGAATGCAAAGTGTACTGGATACATTAATAGATACTATGAAGAGGGTTATCTTTGGCTTTTGAATGAATGACAATAGCAAACTAAACTAGTTTTATTGATGAATATAAGTGGATCTAAGAAATAAAAATCAACTGATTCCACAGGAATTGATTCTTGATAAAGAAGAATAGAGCAGAGAAATTTCAATAAGACTTGTCTTGACATTTTCAAACTGTGAGATCTTAAGAAATTACTTGATTCTTCAAAAACTTCCCTTTATTGAGTAGCACAGATATATAATAAGAATTTACCTCATTAGTCTCTTGTGAGGATATTATGAAATGAAACATTGCAACTTTTAATTATAGAGGTTGTCACATGTTGGATGGTCACTAAATTTTGAAATATTTTCTGAAATATGATATGAGGGATTGGTAAAATTTACTGAGAATTCCAGCTTAGTCACAGGAGTCAATAATTAACCTAGATAGTGCCTGATTTATTATGGTTCAACTTACAATTTTTCAACATTACAATGGTACAAAAAATATGTACTGAGTAAGAATTATGTCTTGAATTCTGATCTTTTCCCAAGCTAGTGAAATGCAATAAAAATATCCTGTGATGAGGACAGTGACAAAAAACTGAGTGTCTCAGGCAGACATGCAATCAGTGAAGGAAAAAACCAATTCTCTATAATGTACTGTGTTGCTAAACTATCATACTCAATAGGTCAGTAATATTGAAAAACATTTTCAGCTTAAGATGTTTTCAATTTTCCATAGATTTACTAGAACATAAACCCATCTCATATCAAGCTATATCTGTATCTAGAAAGCTGGTGATGAGCTCCTTTGACAGTTTTTAAAATGATTTATCCACAATTTCTACCTCACTTTTGTCTAGCCTTTTCTCTCCACATCTGGTGATCCTTTTACAAAATCCACGAATCTGTAACTTTGAGATGAGCCCAAAAGCAGTTTTCTGATTAGTCACTGGGAAAAAAAAATGTGAGTTTGAAAATACTTCTGGTGCAAGACCTTTGCAGTAATTGTCCTCTGTGAAATTCATAATAATAATGATATTCAAGACAAAATTTCATATGTGGAAATAAATATGCTGTTGACATTTTTGAAGAATGTATATTAGTGGGTACCTGTGGATTCTGACATACATAATTAATATAATTTAACAATCTGACTTACATTTTACTGTTGGTAGTAAAGACTAAAATGATTTTGACTTGAGTCATAAAATAGAAGCTAACAAGGGAATGTCATTCCATCTATGGTATTACTGTCTCCTGACAAATGAATGCTTTGTGTTGACGACACAACAGTTTTCTAACTGTGTTCTTGTTGTTGTGTCTGTCAAAGACCTATCATACTTCCCTATGATAAACTCTGTTTCCTAGAAGCCTGTGCATCGGTCAGATAAACAGTAGCATGACATTTTTCTGGCAGCACACGATCTTGTTGTGAAAGCAATTTCCCTTGTATAATTTCTACTTGAAAATTCTTGCATTTGTGACAGTGGTGTAAAGAGAATATTAATTTCAGCTCCGTGGGTATTGTTTTCCTTAGTGACCCGTGCAACATTGTCAATGACAGTAGGGGAGAAGAATGAATTTGACAGCCTTCTGGCAGTCTCTCAGGAAGAAGGCTCTCAGCCGTCTAAAAAATTGGCTTCATGTAACCTTGATGTGTCTGGTTTGAGGCCCTGTGTATCAAACACTAAACACATTTTAAGTGTATATCCATCTAATAGTAGGGGTTCTATCTTTATGAAATACTGTCTCTGTGGAGTGACCCAATTTTTTTAAGTTAAAGCAGTTTCTAGTTACAATTTGAGGATTCAAAAAGAATAAAATGATGGATACAGTTCGAAGTTGCAAATAGCCTGATTCAATAAAGCTTCTTTTCTGAATGCAGTTACTTGGAAATATATGTCTATAGAATTGTATTTTCCTGGAATCATAGAAAGTATACTACATAACACAACATATTTCAAACTGCCAGTGAGTAATACCTAACAAGGTGATTGTAGAAGTACAGATTCTTAGGTTTCAACATGAAGTCATTCAAAGAAATGGAGCCTGTTTTAAGATAGATTTCCCTATGTTATTTATAAAAGGTTATTTGGGGGAAATATCACTGTCCTGCTTTAAACTACAGATTTTGATAGAAAGGGATGATCATTTTTAACAAGGACTGCAATTTCCATCTCACTGATATCAAGAAAGCATTTAATCTTTCTTAGTCCCAGTGTTTATAACAAAAGGAATACACAACAGGAAAGTATCCATTAAGTTATTATTTTAAAGAAGATGGTTTTGATAAAAGGTCCTAATATACTTTGTCATCAAAGCTGGAGGAATTAAAAGTCACTAAGTTCTTGAAAATCTAGATATTTCATAAAGTGCATTTGGGAACTGTCTTTGGTGTTATAAATAAAAGAGTAATAAAGGCAAAACTGAGGTTAAAGGTTTAATTATTTTATGCAGTTATGAACTTCTTGACTACATCCAGCAAGAAACATCACAGGCTTTTTGAATCTGTGGTAAATTTTGTCTGGGATGAAGCCATGTACACTGAAAGTCACATTTCTTTGAGATTTTCCTCCTAAATTGCTCTTTATTCAAGACAAGATATTAGGAAATCTAGGAGAAAATTAGAAGTTACCTGTTGTTTTCTATGAGGAGATAAGTCCCAAAAATGAGGTATGGAAGATGAAAAGAAAACAAGAGAGAGAGAAAGATATGGCATCAGGGGGCCACAGATCCTAGGACTGAAGCCCAATAGTAGTTTACCCTGATTATTTCTTAAAGTCTTTCCTTTACAAAAAGCAGAATTGGGAAATGGGAGTGGTAAAGTACAGATAAATGAGAACATAACTGTGTAACTATCCCAGGACCATATTTGGCTATGTCTGGGCTTCATATTTGCTGTTCTTTTGGACATATCTCAGAAAACCATCTGTGCTGTCCCAGCAGTATTTCACTGGGACTAAGGTCCTGCGTGTATTTCCTTTTACGCTTTGTTTTTGCAAGACTTCCTCCAGAACAAACAATCTTGTGGCTTAGCAGAGCTCAAAGTTCCTAGAGTAACAAGAGGTAAGGTGAATTTATGACATATCTTTCTCCACAGCTATCCTTGCAATAAGAAGCTACTACAGTTGTAGCATCTCCTGCACAGCTCACTGCAGCTCCTGACAATAGGGAAAATGCTCTGCTCCCGCCAATGTGCTATCTATCACTTGTGAATATATTGCCACATGCCAGGAGATTAAGGTTGCTAATCAATTGATCTTAAAATAAATTATCATGGGTTATCTGAGTAAATCCAATTTAATCATAAGAATCCTCCAAATATGGTAATGCCAGGTAGAAACTCAGACAGAGACAGAGAGAGAGAGAGACAGAGAGAGAGAGACTGAAGGGCAGAGAGAGACAGACAGAAACAGAGACAAAGAGAGAGAGAGAAATTTGAACATTCTAAGCTGGCTATCTTCACAAATACCTTGATTCTAGCCTGACAAATTCCATTTTATACTTTTTTACCTCTAGAAACTTAGCAATAATTTTGTGTGGTTTCAAGCCAGTAAATATGTGCTAATTTGTTACAGCAACAATAGAGAATCACCGATGTGTTAATTTAAGGTACATCTTTTATCTTACCTAAAATGAGGCAACTGGACTGGGGATTCAGCTCAGCGGCCTAAGTGCCTGCCTGGCAAGTGTGAGATTGTGAGTTCGATTCCTGGTGCCTCAGATAAATAAATAAATTAATTTAATTTAATTAAAAAAATTTAAAAAATGAGGTAACTTCACTGGTCATTTTGTTCCCACCATGGTTTTGCTTGTTTCTAAATCTTGTGCATGTAGTACTTACCCAGACACTATATCAACAGGCCCTCGATCTCTGCTGCCCTCACTCTGTCCCGTTTCTGGATATCCTCTCCCTCCAGGGTTAATCCACTTCCTCTTCTTTTCACATTACCCAATATCAACTGCTGTTCTGAAAAATCACCTTATATCTTGACAGCCCTCTGAATGTGAAGACTAGCCATGTCTTGAGGGTGATCCATAAGGCAATTCATCCAGATTATAAAATGTGAAGTTGAAGTTATTAATCTCTATTATGACGGCTAGAGGAATCCCAGTGCTTAGAAATATTTGCATCCTCTCTTCCCTGAAAAGCCATGAAGGGGAAAAGGGAGAGATATGATAAACAAATATTTCATTGTGGAAGAAGACAAGACGAAAATCCCTTTTGCATTACTCACCGTTGTGCTGTTCAAAGGGATTTTTGTTTTTTAAAAATTAAATGTTTATCTAGCAGTGATTTCTGAGTCAGACTCATCTAGGTAAAAGAGAAATAAGTGGAAAAGATAAATATTCAACATGTCTAAATTAGATCTCACAAACCTATGGTTCACCATATTTCTTTGTTTTGTGTGAAACTACCTGAATTTTACATACTGATTAAAATATATTACAGTATGTTTCATGAGCCTACAATTTAATATGAGTCTACATAGAAAATGTAAGCTTGCAAAGGCTTACTAAGGATGTTCTGTGTTCCTGGCACTAAGTGATTCGTGTGTATTCTTGCCTTTTTATTTTTTTATCTTTGCATTCACATGAGATATGCTATATTTTATGCATATTTTACATATTTTAAGAAACTGGCACCCACAGCAATAACTTCCCTAGGTTACACAGTTCCTCAGTATAAGCCTACAGAATGGTCAGCAGTTCACTCAGATTCCGATAGATTTGGACTTCCAAAACAGTGGGTGTGGTGAACCTCGGTATCCATGCTATAAAGTAGGCCACTACCCAGACCTCAGAAAGTTGTATTATGAAAGAAAGAGAAGAACAAAAAGTTTAGAATCTACCTTTACAACTTATTTAATGTCATGATTGCTCCACTTATTCCCTCCACTTCAGCATGAAAAACTTCAGCGTGGGAGGGGTCAAGTGACTCTGATGTCTATGTACGTAGTAAAAACATAAACTGTTTCCTGAAAATATTATTAAGATATGAGGTTTGGTTTCACACAATGCTCACAAATATCCACAAAATTTAGTTGACACCACAAATTTTAGTACAGTACTGTATTTGGTCTGTACGTTTCCAGAAATCAAGAAAAGGACAAAGATGTGTTATGTACATGAACCAACTATTCACTCACTATGAATGAAATCATTAGGTCCTACAAATAGACTAACAAAAATAAGTTAAAAACTCAGGAAAGGACTGTGCATGTACATGCTGACTTTAAAGTTTGTGTTTTTCTAAAGTGAATTAACTCCTAGCAAATTGGTATATAGGGAAATATTGACATATAATGTAGGAGTTACACTGGCTCTTAGATAATGTTTTCTAGTAAGGTAAAGTTTTATCCAATTAAGTAATAAATTAACATAAAATGTATGGTTTAAAACAAAAGGGCTTTCAGGAAATGTGTGTGCATATGCCTGCCAGTTTATGCATATGTGAACATTTTATGTATATTATTTATGTTTACAAATTTGTTATACAAGACCATTTCCTTTTGTCTAAGTGTGATGTGGTAATATGTGTTAGAAATGTACCTGCTAAATCCCTGAATAAGAAAATGTGGAGCCAAGACATACTTTTCTAACTTTATTATACTTTATAAAAATTCTAAACTCCTTGTCTGAAGATTCTGTTGATGTTAGCCTTCTGAATTTTGTTTCTGTAGCCATGTAATCAGTCTGTCTCTTTACACACTTTTAGTTATACCCTTCTTATAAAACCTCCACATTTGTGAGATCAATCTTATGTCTCATATTTGTCATATTTTATTTATGTATTTAAGTTAAGCATGCATTATAAGCTACATTTCTTTTTTATTTTAAAGAAAAAATGTAAAAATAATAAAACAATAGTTTTAAGATTGGCTAATAAGACTAACAATAATCAATGTGTTGTGTATTTTTTTTTACAAAGTAATTATTCAGAGTACAAGATATAGGCATGAGATATTTTTCAAACAATATTAGCGCACCTTTCTTTTTAATGAACAAAGAGAAAATAGCTGTAATACTGTCTTAATTATCTTGTGTGTGTGTATATATATATATTTCTCTTTTAATGGAGTACTATACAACTATAGGGAAGGATAAACTTGAGACTTTTCTATTTAAATGGATGCAACTTGAGACCTACACGTAAGTGAAATAAATCAGACCCGTATGCATAAACATCGCGTTGTCTCACTAGTGGGAAAAGCTGAACTAGTAAATAATATCCAAAATGTACAATAGATAGTGTAAAATAGAAACTGATTAAAAGAAAAGAGAAACTAATGGGGGAAGGGGAAAGAAAGGCATCCACCAAATTTCTGTGTGACTATATTATACTTTTAGTCAGAAATACTGAAGAAATTACAAATTTTGTTTCTGATTGTACAAAAGAAATAATATTTCAAAGACTGCTCTTTTGATCATAAAGCTATTACCTAATGCATTAACTAGTTAGATCTGCTGGCATTTTATTTTCCTCTTTTTCAGTTCAATAAGGAAGCACTGAAAAACAGGTATACTTTTCTGCTATGAAAATTCCAGACTAAAGTATTTGAATATGTTTTATAATCTCTACTAAACTCTTTTTGTGAAAGTTTGTGATTAGAATTGCTGTACATTTCTATAAATTGCATCTAGGTTTATAATTTTCTTAGTTATAAAGTGAGAAATGCAAAAGGTATATTTATATACATTTTGGAGTCATGGCCATCTTCAATCCTGCATAAAGTCAATTTCTTTTCATATTTTTACATTTTTTTGTGTCTGCTTAGAATATTGTTTCAAATCGTAAACCTTCTGCTCTTAGGTCTGCCCTACCCATAAAGAGTGATGACTTCATGTACCGCAGATGTGGTTCCCACCTGCCTCTTAATAAAAGCAAGGGGTTCTAGTAAAAGCAGTCATGGTGCCACATTCACATAAACAAGGACAACAAATACACTCACATTTCTGCCTCAACCAGTACAACCATTTCTACTGACATTTGTGAAATGTCCTTTGTATTAGATTTCTCTCATAAATGAGAAAAAGAAAGAAACTGAACTAAGGTTCAAATTAAAAGGGACTTACACAAAATTACCCACAGACTGGCCTGCAATTTACATTTTGGTTCTTTTTAAACTAAAATCCCTATATGATATACAGTATGTGAGTCTAAGGCACCACACTATATTTATTATTTTGATATATTTTACCTTTCTTATAAAGATATGTATACTTTATATATAATTTTACTTACTATTTTGTTGATTTTTTTCTTCTAATGAAATTATCAAAAGAAAAATGTATCATGAAAATATGCCACAATTTTCCAGATTTATTCAGACATGATTTCTAAAAATGCATAAATTTAAGGCTTAGCAATAGAATGTTCTTATAAACATTGTGAAATAATTACCACAATGAAGCTAATTAGCATAGCTATTAAGTTACATTTTTTTGTGTGGTGAGACACTAAAGTTCAGTTGTTTTAGCACATTTTAAGTGTAACATTGAATATTTTAAAACTTCAGTCATCTTACATTAGACATCCAGAACTTACTTATGCCTTAAAACTGAATCTTCAATCAGTGTATCTTCATTTCTCCCATTCCCAGCTTTGGATATCACCATTCTGTTTACTCCAGTAAATTTGATTTTTTAAGGTGTCACATATAACAGAGATTCAACATTTAGATTCTTTCAGTATCATGGCCATTATAAATAATGCTGCAAAAAAACATGGAAGTATGGACAACTGTTTGACATGCTGAATTAATTTTCTTTGGAAATATTCCCAGAAGTAGCATTGCTGGATCATAAAGTAGTTATAATTTTATCTTTTTAACTTTTCCATTTTTTTCCATGACAACTATATAATGGTAACAATTTACATTTCTACAAACAGAATACAAGAGTTCCCTTTTATCCACATCTTTAACAAGACTTGATATTTTTCGTCTTTTTGGTAATAGCCATTCTAATCTTGCAAGTTTATAGGTTATGATTTGTATTTTTGATGATTTATTACTGTCAAACATCTCCTCATAGTCTGTTGGAACCTTTCATAATTTATACATTTCCATAATATTTTGTATTTCTTGGCTAATCTATTGAGCTTCTTAATATTTAATCAGATTTCTAGCATTATTTACTTTTGAGTTGATTGAATTTTTACATTATTTGTATATGAACTCTTACTCACATATGTAATTGACAAATATTTTCTTCCATTACATAGGTTTCTTTTTACTCTGCTGATTGTTATCTTTTGTTACTCAGAAACTTTTTTATTCTAACTGGATCTCATGAATGTATTTTTGGTCTTTTGGTCTTTGCTTTCAGTGTCTTATATGAAATGTTACATACATGAAACTCAATCATCTTTTTCCTTGCTTTGCTTAATAATTGTATAGTGTTACACCTTGATTTTTATGATTTTCACCTGTTTTGATTTTATTTCTTATATTGCTAGAGATGCAATTTTATTATTTTGTGTAAGGAGATCCTCAGTAATTCACTTTTTATAGTAGATGAGAACATTCAGACTGAAAATCAGTAAGGTAATAGAAGAACAGAATGATACTGCAGACTACATGGACTTTACAGATATATGCTAGTTTTTCACTTCATACAGAATACAGTTTCTACTGCAGGACACATGCAATTTCGCTCAGGATATACTACATGGTAGGTTCCAAACAAGATTTAAAACATTAAAGATGCTTCTGCTTCTTTTACAGTCTTCTAGAAGCCAAATTGTTTGGAAATTTATTTTCTTGTTTTCTTGTAACTTTTCTAATAGTGCTTTTGGAGTTCT
The DNA here is from genome assembly GCA_004365215.1 of Cuniculus paca. Classification (NCBI taxonomy): domain Eukaryota; kingdom Metazoa; phylum Chordata; class Mammalia; order Rodentia; family Cuniculidae; genus Cuniculus; species Cuniculus paca. The sequence continues at coordinate 20,456 of RJWT010000069.1, forward strand.
AATGAATTTTGTTTTATGTTATATAATTATATGTCTATTAATTTATCTATTTAGTTTTATGCAATACCTTTCCAAGAAAATAATTTTGAACACTTGTCAAATTTGAATGAGTTCATCCACTTCTCCAAAATAGGGGGTAAGGAGAATGTTAACTTTGCATTGGGGCCAGGCACCTACTCTCTTGAAGAAAACTTACTTCAAAAGAGAAAAATTTTTAACTATCAATAATTTCAACTTGTATACTGAAGACAAAACTTATACCTGGAGTAGACTTTATTCCTTGGAAAGAGATTAGAATCATTTGGAGAGGTCCTTAGTTCTGAGGCAAACAATGTGATCTGAGAAATTGCCATAATAAATGTCCACTGTTTAGGTACCTAGATCAAAGACCAGCTGTAAGAACACAGCTGCAATGAAAACTTCAGAAATAGGGCAGTAATTCACTTATCAAACCTGAGGGGTGAAATCTGCACTATCTTGTACCATTAACTAGTGGAACTTTTTTCTGATTATAGAGGTCTATAAATATCTTTCCTTGATTCTGCCAAGTAAGATAAGATCACATTCTGTGAATGGAGTTTCAGTGGTTGAATTTAAAAGAGATCTGGTCATAAAAACACTGCACTATGAATGTACTTCTTGGCAAACAGAAATGCTATTCTACCAAAATAATAATAACTTGTAAACTTAAAATATTGATGATGTCTCTCATAAAAACACTCTTAGGGAATGAAATAAATAAAATAAAATTTTATAAAGAAAAGTGTTTTTACAGTTTAAGAAGCCAATGAAAAGACACAATTAGGAATGAAATGTTCCAAGGTTGTTTCCGATGTGCTATTTTGTGATGAGGGGTCAATATTTATTTTTTTGTACTTTGTTTCCTTTCTTCCTTATTTCCTACCTTCCTTTCTTTCTTCCTTCCTTACATCCCCCCTTTCTTTCATTTCTTTTTTCTATCTTTGGCTGTTTCTTTTCCCCCTCAAATTAAGCAGTTAACTATTCAAATATATAGACAAATTACTGACTGTACAGTACCCATAATTTATTTCTCACAATTTAAAATACCATATCAATGATGAGAGCTCCTTAAAAGATGAAAGAAGAATTCAGTTCCACTGCACATCTTTTGAACATGATGAAGAAATCTGAGTGGATACTTGTAGATTTTTAACAGTACTTACTTCTTTAAAGATGTCATCTAAGTTGAAAATAAAGCTCTTCAACAATGAGGTCACCCTCACTGAAGTTATGATTAAAAAAAAAAAGGAAGGGAAAATTCAAATTTGCTTAACTGTGCAATGTGAGGGAATGATAGGAGAAAACTAAATCACATCTCTGATGAAAACCGAAGAGGGGATGCTTGAAACTGCTATAGAGAAAGTGACACTCAGAGATTGTATAGAAGGCCAAAGTCAAATGAAGTGTTAAATTTATGGAAGGATTAAGCCCATATGCCATCCCAATACACAATTTACATCAATAAGGCACTGTTTCTCACCAACGGCATGCACAGTTCATGAGGTGAAAGGGTGAGCAATTGGGCCTGCCAACACTAACAAGAAAGGACGTGTCTAACTTAACATTAGTTCTGTTGGATGGGTGGTTGCACTGCCAGTAAAGTGATTTTCTCAGTGTTCTCAGAAAGTTGAGATTTTATGTATTATTGCAAGTGAGCCACTTTCAATAGAAAGAAGTTAATGATTTAGGAGTAACCATTACTCTCATCTGTCGTGGCCACTGGACTTCATTGTTACAGATGTCAACAATGTCTGAAATGTTAAAGTTAAAAAAAGAAAATGTTTTGTTATTTCCATGATGTAGAATTGTCCATTAATAGACAATTGTTAATCAATTGAGACTTGGTTACTCTGGAAACTTGTTTTTTTTTTTTACTGCCGTTAATGGTGAAACTGTTAAAATGGTTACTAGTAGATATCTTGATTAGAAAAATTATATATTTGTTATTTATAACCTAAGAAAGACTTTGTCTTGGATTTAATTAGAAAATTATACTAATAGTTAAGATTTCTGAGTATTTAACATATATTAACTCAGTTAACATTTATAAAAATTGGAAGATGATGTGGTTATTTCCCCTTTTACTTTTGGATATATACAGATGACTAAAAAGAAAGGCTTGAAGGTGAAAAAAAAAACAGAAAAGAAAAATTTAAGGTAGACATTGATACTTTATTGTAAAAAGCATTTCAAGATACTGCTTTTCAATGGTAAGAAAGGAGAATTCACAAAGTTTCAGTGAGCCCAAGTAATAAAGAAAACTATCAGAAACTCCATTATTTCTCTGTGGTGATTCAATATACTCTTCTCGTTTCTCATATATTTTCCTGGCTACTCAGAACACATACCATGCAGAAAATGTATCATTCAGAGGTCCCAATTTACATTCATCTGATATAGTCTTTTAAGCTAGAATGACCTATGCAGATTCTCATTCCTCAGAGCAAAGACACTGATGTCCCCAGCTGAGTCTACTCATGTCCAACCATGTGCAGTCAAACAACAGACTCACACAGAAAACATAAGCGATTGAAGATTGATTTCTAAAGAACAAAAATCAGCTTGTTCGCTGCTGGAACAAATATGAAAATATTTCTCAGATAATGGTGGACATGAGTCCACACTTGACTTCAGAGAGTAAAAGGCATTTTGTGCTCTTTTTCCTATTTTAGATTGACAGGCCCTCATAACATACAGTCACATTTATTGTTTCTAGTCTGAGCTGCCAGAAAAATCTCAACCCTTACAGAAATGAAGATATTGTTAAGTGTATGGAAAAGATAGGGTGCTATTGACGGATGTTGCTAAAATTATTAATTTTGTGCTTACTTTTTCTTTCCACAATTCCACCCTTTAGTGACACTGTTCCCTTATTAACTTAACAGTGTGTGACACTGGCTTTGGCATAATATTCTTCATCATCTTTTAGGAAGTATAAAGTTATTTTCAACTGGTTATGCAGAGCACTGGACATCATGAAGCACCTGTGACACTAGAGAAGTGGTTTGGAGAAAGGAGGCAGGTAGAGGTGAGAAGGACACGCAGATGGATGCTGTCAGATTAACTTGTCTCATTCTATGTGAACTTCCTCTTTCTTTTTCTTTTACTTCTTATTTCTGTGGTTTGGGAGCTTACGTAAAACTTGAGGCAATCTCATAGCAATCTGCTTTTCAGTAGAAAAAATTCTTCTCAGATACTATGCCTAGTTATCTTGCAACCCAGTCCAGAAAACTGAAGCCTTCAGGGAGTAACTTGGATAAACTTCTTGAGGGGAAACAGCTTTAGAAGGACCTGAAGAGTAATATTAACCTCAGCTCACAGCCTCATCCCCTACTTCCTTGTCCATTCTATTCCCACCCAGAGAAAAACATGATGTGTATGTCGAAAAGTGGAAAATTTTGCAGAAGAGCTCGCTAACAATGAAGAGGTTTATTGATTCATCTCTCAATGGGAATAAGATAGTGAGTTTGGCAATGATTCGTGGCATATTCTACTAACCCATCTCACGATTCAGTTGTTATAAGATACAGAATTGCATGTTCCCTATCCTCTCTGCACATAGGTGAAGTAAAACTATGCTGGAAGGATACAGATTTAGGTTCAGTTAAGCACTGTGGATCAGAATGAATCAAAATTAATGATTGGTGATTATCTCAGAAAGAAAACGAAGACAGATTATGAATGTGATGAATATCAGTTCATTTGATACTTTTCTTAGTTATATTTCTCATTGCTGAGACAAAATTCCTGACACTCGAAGTTAAAGAAGGACAGGTTTATTTAGCTTACCGTTTGTAAAAGTTTCAGTTAATGATTGGCTGACTTCCTGGCAGGTTGGCTTGGCAGAGGGGCAATGGTTAATGGTGGGCAGAAGACAGGAAAAGCAACAAGCAGGGTGAACAGGGAGAGCCTCTTTTTGTCGCTTATATTGTATGTATGCTACCTTCCTAGGGTGGGTGTAGCCCTCACAGCATTTATCCCATCATTGGACCATGAATCATTCACAAACTCTAGATTCAGCTGCCTCCAAAAAGCCCACCCACCACGACCACATGAGGATTTGGGGGATATCCAGATACAACTATGACAATACTAACAGTTGAATCAGAGTCCAAGTTAGTTCTCTTACTAGGAAAAAGAAAACAAAAAATGAAAAACATATAGAGTCTAAATGAGAATAATCCCCAAAGAAGCAACATGCACTTTATTGCAAAGGGCTCTTGTATTCTTCAAATACTAGCTGGTTGCCTTAATTTTCACCTTCAGTCCATTACTTCAGAAATTTATATCAACAGATATATTTGGTTCCAAAACAAGTGGTAAAGTGAAAAATGTATCATTTCTAATTTTCAAGAACTTAAAAGTCACTGATTGTTCATATGTGATGGTGGTAGTGAGATGAGATATAGAGTAGAAAATGTTTTAAGAATAATAATTAAAAAAACAAGAGGTAGTTTAGAAATCTATAGAAAGTCATCTGTTAAATGGACAAAATATAGAGAATGAGATACAATTTTTATTCTACCTTCACTACTTTAACTCACCTTTTTGGTTCCTTTTATCATTTTGTTATATACTTATCAATGTAGTTTGTTTTTAAAATTTTTGAATGTAAAATTCATTGAGAATTCAAAGGCATACAAATTATAATTTTAGAAGAAAATTGTAAAAAGAAGTCAAAGCAAAGGAAATATTTAAAAATGAATTTAAACTAAGGTTATTCAAATATAAAACAGCTTAAAAGCAAACTTTGAAATAATGAAATTGATTAATTTGATAGTGTCTTAAATGAGGGTAGGAAATATGAATATTTAAAAATACAACAGAATTTAACACTCAATGATGTGAAATTGACAATGAGTAAGCAATAAAATGTAATTCTCAGAAGTATAAACTAACAAAAACAGACTCAGGCATACAGAGCATGATTCAATCAGCAGACAAGTTTATTGAAATTGTCAATATAAATAATTGCTAGACTCAAAGAAGGATGTTAAAGAAAATATGAATATAGTAATAAGAAAATGAAAGTTATAAGAGAAATTCACACTAGCCATGAAAAGTGTAACACTGAAATAAAAATACACTTGTTGAAATAAACAGAGGAAGTGTTTCAGGACAAAATCCTGCTGCAGAATTTAAAAAGCTAGTAGTAAAACTTGTGTAGACTGAATCATAGGGATGGGGGAAGAAGACATGAAGAACAATAATAAAACTTCAGTGATTTTTGAAAAAATAACAAATTTCTTTGGAACTCAAAATACGAGTAGAGTTAAGGGGGGAAATAAAAATACCTGATGAAATAACATTTTTCAACTTACTCAAATTTACAATTCTACATTAACATGTCAAAGGAACTTAACAAGGAAAGCAAAAATAAAAACAGAAGTGAAAGGGGAAACAAAGGGAAGAAAAAGGCAATGACTACAAAAGGTTTATTATGTATCAAAGTAGGACAAGGTAAGATAAAAAGAAAAAAATCATTATTTTGATTTTATTTTAGCAGGAAAAAGTAAAACAAAATTTCAAAACAAGGTAGTAGGAGAGTAACAATGATTAGTACATTGCGTATTTTTATCTTCAAAGTAGTTGCTCAAAGTACAAGATACAGGTACAAAAAATTGTCCAAACAATATTAGCACAAACCTTTCTCTTCAATGAACTAAGAGACACTAGTAATATAACTGTCTTAACTATATTGTATATATATATATTTTTTCTTTTCCCTTCATTCTTTTCTCTGTTCTCCCATCCTAGTTTTTCTTTCCCTTTTAGAATATCTATTGTACATTTTAAATCTTATTTACCCTTTCATCTTCTTACACTAGGGAGACAATATGATATTTACACAAGTGAGACTGATTTAGTTCACTTATGGTTATGGTCTCAAGTTACATCCATTTACCTATAAAAGTCTCAAGCTTATAGAAGTCTTCTTTATGACTGTGTAGTACTCCACTGTATAAAAAGATCATATCTTTTATCCTTTCCTCAGTTTATGGGCATTTAGGTTGTTCCCAAGATTAAACTATTACAAATTGTGCTGCTATAAGCATGTGTGCACATATATATCGCTGTGGTACGAAGATTTTAATTCTTTTGGGTAGATACCCAGAATAGGAATAACTGGGTTGAATGGGACCTCTAATTCTAGTTTTTTGAGAAATCTCCATACTGATTTCCACAGTGAATGCTCCAATCTACCTTCTCATCAACAGTGGAGAGGAGTTCCTTTTTTCCCCACAGTCCCTCAGCTTTTGTTATTGGTTGATTTCTTGATGATAGCCATTCTTTCTGGGGTGAGATGAAATCTCGGTTTTGTTTTAATTTGAATCTCTCTAATGACCAATGACATTGAATATTATTTTCATATATTTATTTGCCATTTTTATTTATTCATCCCCAAAGCACATATTCATCTCAGATGTCCATTTTTGGATGTTTTCTAGAAGAAAGATAGCCTTTTTAATAAAGGGTGCTGGGAAAAATGGTTTTCCACATTCCAAATACTAAAAATAGACCCATATCTATCATCATGTGCTAAAGTCAAAATGAATCAAAGATCTAAATATTAAAGCAGAAACACTTAATCTACTGGAAGAGAAAATAGAAATATTGAAGACAAAGTTGAAGGCAGAGACTTCATGAACAAAATCAGACCTCACAGGAAACACTACAAAGATGCAACAAATGAGATCTTAATTTATTAAAAACATATGCATAATAAATCACCAATAGAGAGAAAAGACAACACACAGAGTTGGAAAAAATAATAGCCAGCTCTCCCTCAGACAAAGGACTTATATCTAAAGCATATAGAGTTGAAAAATATCAGACCCCTTCAAATTCAAAGAATCAATGCAATAAAATTCTTTAAAGCAGGCTGTTAGAGAAATTATTACCCAATGAGAATCAAACCTAATTGGTAACCATGTTCTTGTTACAAATTATGCAAATTCAGCAAGCAATGGATTAAAAATTTTAAAGTAATTAAACATAAAGATTATCTACTAAGAATTTTGGTACTCAAAGTAAAATCTTTTAAAAAAATAAGATAGTCAAAAAAGTTATTTAGACAATCAAAAGAAAAATATATCATCAGAAAACCTGAACACAAAAATGTTTTCTTTTTTTAAAGTAAAAGAGTTTTTTCATGGAGAATCAATGTGACATTATATAACTGTCTTCATTACCAGAAAAAAATGTTGGAAAAGATTGAATACATGGTTAATTATAAAATATAGCTTTATTTCAAAAAAACTGTTTGAAAGTTGTATTATCAATATTTCTACATCTAAACAGAAAAAATAGGAACATGTATATAGTATATGAATATATGAACATATATGGATATTATTAGAAATTGGAACATAGGAATATTCATGATGACAATCATATCTAAACTGTACACAGATGTTCTCGAAATCCAGAGGAGAGTTGATTTGCTGCTGAAATCAGTGTAGAGGAAGAATTTCCTTCTTCCTAGAAGCATCTTGTTCTGTTCTCCTTTAAGGTTTTCAAGAAATTGCATAAAATCCACCCATATTATGGCACTCAACCTGCTTTACTGTAAATCTACTGATTCGGTGTTAATTTCTTCTTAAAAGTACATTCACAGCATCAGACTGTCGTTTTACTTTATATCTAGGTACATAGGTTAGCATTGTTGACACATAACACTAATCACCACAACTACCTAAAATATAATAATAATAAAACATGATGAATTTAACATTCTATAAAAGGTATGAGAGTAATATCAAAAAAAGCATTTCAAATAAAAGTAAAAAAAAACTCAGGATACAACATACGTGAAGTGATCTACAGTTATTGGAAGGCAGATTTTGATGACATGATCAAATTTACTGTAAACCTGAAAGCCACCATCAAATTATGAAAATATGGAAGTTTATCTAAAAATCAGGGTAACAGAAAATACACAAAATAAAAAAAATTCAAATACAGCATAAAAAGATAAAAAGAAGGAATAAAGAAGGATAGGACTAAAAGAAAACCAACATCAGTATATTATGAATCCTGCTGTATTTTAGTCATATTAAGTACAAAATATTTTAATGATATTATTGAAAATTAGAATTTATAAAGTTGAAAGGAAAACCAACTACCTAAATATATGTTACTGACAGAAATATTTTAAAATACTGAAGTTACACAAAGTATTTTTCAGTACAGAATGGAAGTAAATGAGAATTCAGTACCAAAAAAAAAAAAATCAAGAAATATATATTTAGAAATTAAACAACACTCTTCTAAATAAATTTGTGTTCAGAGAAGTAACTACAAGCAAAATTAGAAATTGTTTTGATCATAACGAAAGTGAGAAATTAAGCTACCCGAGTCTGTAGGATGTAGCTGAAGTCCTGCTGTAAAGTTGATATGAATCTAATGATTACCTCCCTGTGCGACTGCAGCAAGTATCAATAGGCACCCTGCAAATCACCTATGTGCAGATCGTTCAAATGGACCCTCATGGGACTGCATATGCCTAACTGCTTTTTGTCTGTTTGGTTGACTCTTTGTTTTTTGAGGCAGTATCACCTCTGTAGTACAGGCAGGGTTTGAACTTGCAGGAATCCTCCTGCTTCAGTCTCCCAAGTGCTAGGATCACAGGCCTGCACATTTATTCAGTATCTTCTCATATTCCTTTCCTTTTCACACTTCTCAGTATCACACTAACTACCTCAGTAGTCATCAAGCAACATCACTCAGCTCTGTGTTGTTAGCACACCATGAGATGTACTCTATAAGTATCTCAGGTTTGAGGAAATGTCTGCTAGCAGAGGTTAAATATTCTAAGTCAGAAAAATGTGTTTGACAAAGGGTGATATTTAGTGGATGATATGTGATGATTCTCACACTATTACTTACAGGGAATTATTGTTGAATAGAGTAGCAGTCTTAGGAAAGAGAAAAGGGAAAATTAACAAGAATAGTCACCAAGCACCTGTCCAGTGCTGCATTAGAAATTTCTACATACATGTGTCTTTTAATCCTCATACAGTCCTATAAATTGAGGGCATTTAAAAAACTTTAATTAATGCAAGTTTTCAGTACAAAATGCTTATTACATTCATTATAAATAGAAGACAAGAAATTTTATGTTTAGGGTACTTTCAGAAGTTTGAGTGATGATTGGCAAAATAGGAACAGCAGAGTATGACACAGACCCACAGTTAGGAGACCCACAGACCCACAGATAGGCGAGAAACCTCTTCAAGCCCAGGAGGGGCCAAGATCCTTCCTGAATGAATTACAAAGAAAATATTCTCTTCACGGAAATGAAAGGCACACTCACAGCTGGATTATAAAGTACCTGGAATGTCATCTAAATATTTCCTGGTCAATTGGTGAACCCAGATCTGAAACTTACTTTATTCTTTTATGAAGGAAGGAGATATATAAGGAGATGAGTATTGATATTTTAACAAAATTCTTTAAAAATGTGAAGCATCATGTTATATATAAATAGCAATGTACTAAATAAAATATCTGGTTCACATTTCAGACTGGTACCAGCAAAAACTGTAATAACACTGAATTAATTCCACTCTTCTCAAATTTCCTCTGTGTTGAAATTTAATCATTTATACTTTGTAAGTGTGCTTTCTCCTTCCATTGTTCTGTGTACACTGCTACTTCAAAATACTCCTAGCAGTAAAGAAACTGATTAATAATTCATATTGGGTGTTTGTTTTATCAAATATTTCTAAAACCAAAATTTTCAAGGTACATTTAAAGAGAAGCTCCACCAACCTATGAACAAATCTCAATAAAAATATGAGGCACTTAAAAGGAAATGTTCACCATCTCTTTTTTAAATACATCTTCACATCATTAAGTTTTTCGCTCATCAATTTTTGGTGATTTCATGGTTATTGAAAGCAGGGTATGTATGAAAGGAGAATTGAGAAGGGAAATCATGAGAAGCATTTGCAGATTATGCATTGCTGTAAGTGCTTCTCTGGTCTGTGCTGTGTGGTCGCTAGTTCTTACAGCTCATTTGTAAAACCAAATTTAGGTCACCTCTAAGGACATTGGACTTAGAATGAACTGATAGATTTTTCATTATTTTAGTTAAGAAATATAGTTATAGAATGCATGATAATTTCTAATTTTATTTCATGTTTTCCTTTAAAATCTTATTTACAATAAGACATCCTACCATTAATTTAGAGAAATGCCATTAATTTAAAAATATGACCCATTGGCATTCCTCTTGCTTGAGAGTAGTGTAACAACAAAGTATTAAACTTTATGTTCAGAATTAGCTGTAAGTCCTGCTGTAAAGTTGGATATACATTAAAGTTTTACTTTATTCTTTAAAAATATTGTATAAAAATGAAAAAAAATTGTATTTAATGGTGGATGCTATCTTTAAAACATAACAGAACATGTAAATTTTAATAAGTGACATATGACTTTATCTATTGATTATTTTAAATTTAGATGAACATAAAAATATCAATACTTGTGTAGTTTCTACTACATACAGTTTTAAATGTTTCTTCAAATTGTTTTTACTATACTTGTACTTTCCTATCATGTTACTTTCTTATTTCATTGTTATTTTCTATTTTCTGACTTTATTAAATTTTTAGCACTAGAAAGAACATAGCAACGTATTACACTACTTGGGGAAGATAATCATAAACAAATAGCTAGAAAATAAATCTGCTAATTTTACCTAAATGGGAATGAAGCTAAAAGCCATGTGAGAGGAAAATTATATTATGGTTATTGCACTATCTATGGACATAAAACCTAATATATGTCTGATATGGTAACATATACTCTATGAGAGCAATTTGATTTACACCACAGCAGTTTTTGTGTGTTCGTGGACATGTCTGGAACATGCGGTAAAATACGGGCTGGTGTATAACCACTTTAAGGCGTAACTGCCCTTGAGGGAGCATAGAACAGTGCTTCAGAATCAATGATTTCATTGAAGAAAAACGTTTGAGGAAATTGGGCTTATTCATTTTAATAAAGCAATATAGCCCTTTTTTTACCTTAAAGAAGTTACAGAATTCTGAAAACCATAGGTAAAATTGGTTCTAATAAAATTTTCTGTCCACTTTAAAAGTCAATAAGAGGAGAAAATTATCTTGAAATTGGGAAAATGGTGATTACAAATGAAATTCTGGTGTAGCCATTTCTTTCACAGCATGGGATAAACTGTGAATGAGCCTAAAGTTTCCAGAAGAGTGTAGCCTGTGAGTGAACAAGAGTGTGTGTGTGTGTGTGTGTGTGTGTGTGTGCGTGTGAGAGAGAGAGAGAGAGAGAGAGAGACGATATGAACACTGGTGAAGAGGAATTTTGCAGTCGATTTCAATCCACATAATGGGTAAAATCGCCTAAAACATCACCAATCAGTACATACCATTTCAAAATATATACATCAAGCTCTTTTTTATTTTAGAAACAAAAAAAAGCATAAAAATGATGGTACAAAATTTCAAAACAAAATAATAGGAGATTAACACTGGTTAATATATAGTGCATTGTTATCTTCAAAGTAGTTGTTCATTTTAAAAGATACAGGCAGAAAAAATCGATCAAACAATTGAACAATGAAAGCAAAATCTCTTTGTTGTACTAATTTAATAAGCAATGGACTTTGATTTTCATGGTCGCCTCTTTATCCTAGATTGAGTCCTTTCCTTGGCAGCTCTCTCTGCACATGGATGCTAGAGTCATCTTCAAACCTTGCTTTCATCACTTCAACACACACTGTATTTCTCAAGTAATTAAACCCAAATTTGTTTTTATTTAAGCATTCTAGAATTCAACTTCAATACCATTTCATGATCACTTCTTTAGCTTCCCCACTGTCATATGAAGCAAATTGTTATTTCAAAACCAATATCCAGAGCCCAAAGCAGGAAAAAAAGATTAAATATAAAAATTGCTAGAAAGTAAATTTGCAAGAAGAAAGTATACCATATCACAAATTTATTTGAAAAGCCAATTATTTTCTTTTAAAGGGGACTGAGTTAGGACATATCCAGAAACCAGTAACCCATGGAATAAATTTTAGTAACTTGTACCTTTGATTACAAGCCTGGAGCAATGCTATGTTCATAACCTATTTTGGTGTAACTTGGACAAAAATAAATTACAGATTATAAAACTTTTTATCATACATCTCCAAATGCATTTACTTTTAAATGCGATATTGGAAAATTCACAGACCAACTAGGCTACATTCAGTTTTTAAATTTAGATTCATTACAATTTAACTTTTTCAAAATGAGTCCTAAATGATTTTATCATTGGTAATGACTTCAGCTGTTTATGGAATGCGAATCCTAAACAAATTTTATATAGTGAATAAAAGAATACTAACACAAAATATTTTGACAATTACTACCTATAGCTTGCCAGAATGCTTAGATTGGAAGGAGTCTAATTCAATTTGAATGTTTATTATACAGTACTTTGTATTCTACCCAAGCCTTGTGCCAGTCATCAAATTGAGTGTGCGTTGACTACAATGATGACCAAGTTATTAATTACATAAAGATATATATTCTGTAGAATCATGCTTGTTATAATAAAAAGTTCACTTTTGAAATGTCAGCAGCTATTAACCTTATTTTGAGAAAAACAAATTTGACAACTTGAGATTGTATTCATTTAAAGAGCATTTCTTTTCTGAATCCATCTTTTGGATAGCTTTAGAGTTACTGCTTTGGAAATAATCAATATTGGGGATTCCGTTTGTTAAATCCATTTCTGATTTTCTGTTATTTTCCATTGAAAGTATATAAAAATCAAATTTGTAGTTAGGTCTTCTTTGGTCCTTAGTGGAACAAAATTACGTCAATGTAACAGAAATACCTTGAAATATCTTACATATTTTATATTTTTTTGCTTGTTTGTTCCTTTATAAGACCTATAAGTACTTCTGATAATTTGTTGGTGCTTTCATAGATACACAATGTTTTAACGTTTAAGAATATTGAACAAAGGGCTGAGGATTTAGCTCAGTGGCCTAAGCACCTGCCTGGCAAGCGCGAGGTCATGAGTTTGAATTCTGGTGTCACAAAAAAAAAAAAAGAATATTGAACAAAGTAAACTTATATATATATATATTTAGTGTAAATTCTTATAAATATGATATATATGATATAAAAGGGAAACAAAGAAGGAAGACTCACTTCTGTTCCTGCACAGAAGTTCCAGTCTTCACTTTCAATCTGGACATCATCTCATGGCTCCCAGTGAAGAACCTTCAGCCTCCATATAGACCCTATGGCCTCCAGATACAAACTCTTACAGGACACTACAGTGAGCTCCAAGACTTTGACCAGATCCTTTGGCTCTCCTTTCACATTATGATGAACAAGAAGACCATTCACTAGATTTTGCCCCTTTATCTTGGATTTTCCAGTCTTCTGCCAGAACCATGAAATAAACTTATGCAAAACCAAATAAATTTGTGTTATTTAAACATACCTGGCCTTGGTATTCTGTTATAGCAGTCAAAAACGTACTGACAGCATATATCTATAGATATAGATACATGCAATATGCTTAACAAAAATCTTCACTGGTTTTAAAACCACACATACATAAATATAACTACCTGGGAGAGAATGGGTCAAAAGTTCAAAGTAAACAGTCACTAACTTCACCCCTTGGTGTTTGTCCATTACATAAGACAACATCCATACAATTATTAATTGCAACAAAGTAATCCATTTCTGAAGTGATAATTGGTTTTTGTCATATGTCTGAAGGGATGCTTTTTGCTTGAGTAGGACTTGGACCAAATTTTTTTATATCATTTCTCTTCTTGCAATTCAAGGGCTCATTTGAGTATATCTCTAAAGTTCCTTGTCCTCTTGAACTCATCTCTTGACCAATTAAAAACTTACCTTTTTTTTGATCTTTCAATAAAACAATTTACTAATATTTTATAAAATGTCATAACTTCTTAGCTTGAAATAATTTAAATTTAGCTATAGAAAAGACTTGTATCAGTGTGATAAACAATGTGTTATGAGCATTTACAAATATCAGTTTTAATTTCATCTTAGCTCTCTAAATGGCAATACAGTTATCCCTTGGCATTAGCAAGAAATTTGTTCTCAGACTCCCCATGGATACCAAAATCTGCAAATACTCAAGTCCCTCATATAAAATGGTGGAGCATTTGCATATAATCCACATACATCCTCTAACACATTTTAGATCATTTCTTGATTACTCCTAGAACTTAGTAGAATACAAATGCTATGTTGGTAGTTGTTTAGAAAATGACATGAAGAAAAATCCAGTGTCTTTCAGCACAGTGAAGCTTTTATATTATGACATTTTCACATGAAGTTGATGAAATACATGCCTAAAGAATCTGTAGTTATAGGAGTTGATTGTATTGTTGTATTAATCAATCTAATATTTTGATTTTTCTCTCTAATGATACTATAACCTTCATAATAGTGAATCTCTACAGTTTTATTTTATTGATTTGTACTTCATGTGATGAATCTCAGCTGCTAAAGCAGTATATAAATGCAACTATCTGTGAATATTAGGTGAATAAACAAATTGGAACTACTCTACTTCAACTATCTGTGTCTTGGTTACTTTTCTCTCATTGCTGGGACAAAATACCTGACACTCAAAATAAAAGAAGAAAAAGTTTATCTAGCTCACTGTTTGTGGAGGTTTCAGTCCATAATCAGCTGGCTTCAGGCAGAGTGGCATGGCTGAGGGGCAGCACTTCAAGGCAGCAGCCAACAAAAGCAGCAGGAGGAAAAAGAGGAGAGGGATAGCAAGTCTCTTTTCCTCCCTTATATTGTAAGCAGTCTACCCCCGCCCCCCTGGGTGGGTGTAGCACTGACACCATCTGTGTGTCCTCCTCTTATACAGAGTATTTACCAAGTAAGAACTCTCGGTCCCTGCTGATTCTCTTCTTGTTAAACTTCTAAACTGCTCAAGTTGACACAATGTATCAACCATAAAAATCTGGGAGACTGAAAAATATTTCATAGGAATTGAAGATTAAGGTATTTTAATAAAAGTTTCAACAGAAACATTTTTTATTTATACAATAGCACCTTGCTGAATAGATAGATAGATAGATATTCATGTTTAGCCTGGGAATCTGAATGGTCTATGAATTAAGGCCATTGTTATACATTAGGAAACAGTCTTTAATTTGCTCAATTTGAAAGCAAAATAAAGGTGAAAACATACTTTTTAAATTCTCATATTTTCCACATAATTATAGTTCTATAGTAAAACTCCACTAGTAAAACGCAACATATTTAACAGTTTCTGGTGCAAAATGTGCATCCATCAGTAAGAATGGACACAGACCTTTGAATAAAGATATCTCCTCTGCTAGGTAAATCAACTGGTAAATCATGGTAGTGGAGTCCTAGGGAAAACCCAGAAATGAAGCAGAGATTGGAGTGGGTTAGAATATTGGTTATTTATAAATCTACACAGGACTATTCTAACAACTTTCTAAGTAGCATGGTAATACCAACACAGCTTGGTTGTGTATCATTTGTCTGTAAATGACATTATAAATATAAATCTATTCTTATTTTATTTATAGTAACATTTGAAAATGAATCTCTGGAAAAGGGACTAAACGCATGCATTTTAATGCATTAATCAATGTCATTCTCGTGTTATCTTGTTTTGAAATTTTGTTTCACTGCTTTTATTGTTTTTTTCTCTTTAAAATAAAAGGTAGTAAATAAATAAAGTATTTATAGTACTTATAGCATTTGATAAGTGCTTGCAGGATATTAGTCACTTAAAAAGTGTTTTATATGTATTATAAATTTTCTTGGTAGTCTTATTTTGAATATTTTCTATGACTCCATTTCTTACTATAATTATGAAAATATTCTGAAGATAATGTAACTAGTTTTATCACAATTTGACATATCCAGAATTTGAGACAGAGGTGTTGCTCTTTAAAATGATTTGTATGAAAAATCAAATCAAGTTAAAGGAATAATTATACCATTTCATAGAAAAAAATCTTTTTATCACCTAAGGGATTAAAATACTTATTTGCTTATCTTTATGAGACCTTCTTATATGCTTGAGACAAATATAAAGTCAAGTAATAATCTCTACTTTGGGGTTATCAATGAGGAATTTTCAGTAGTTGAAGACAAAGATAAGTGCTTTCAAATAAGTTTATCATTCATTATAGGAAATTGGGAACATGAGGAGAAAATGCGTAGTTTTACATCAAAATTGACAATTTTTAAACTATTTTTTACAAACCAAAATATAAAGAAGAGCTGTTTAATTTCCTACAGTGAATATCCCACTCCTAAAACATGCTTTTAAAGTTCAAAACCTAGATTTTAAACTTTGCTTATTCAAGACACTAAAAATAGCAATGGCAGCTTTCATGTATTGATACTACTATGCAAATTAGTATTTTCTACACTGTATATATGCAACATATATTAATGACCCATAATAATATGCTAGTTTTGATTTGTAAAATTCAATTTAAAACAATTTCCAATCCTATGACACTTTTTAAATTAGAAAAAACACTTTTAATTGGCATAAATTTATTTAAAAAACAGCAAAAATGAAGTTATGTATTTCCAACAGCCTCTTTACCAATTTCCTTACTATCAACTTATATTGAAATTTATGTTCATATATATACATGAAATTTATTTACTTTTATATTCCCAATAGCAAACATAATACTAAAACCATAATAAGCAATAAGTATTTTTCACCTGAAACATTTTAATTAAGTTTATGATGTAAAACTACTCATCAGAGAAAACCCGTAAGGGGAATAATTTAATTACATCTCAAAATATAAAGTAATACTGAGTTATAACTCAAGTCATTAGAAACTTTTTATTTTCAGAAAAAAATCTTGGCACTTTTGTATTTATATTTAGTTATAAAGTTATCAATTAGTTACAGAATTTTGGAGTTAAACCTGATTTTTGTTTATATTTTGCTATGTAATGATATTTGCCTTAAAATTGTGAAGAAATAAGCTAATAAAACACAGGGAATTGACAATAGTCTTATGGGAACGAGGTCTGTATTTAAAATATTCCATCTGTTATTCATTTTTTACAAAAAAAGAAAAATCTTATTTGAGTACTGATAAATACTTGACACATCCATCAAGTATCTTGGCAGTCGTCATGCTGCAGGGATATTTTGCCCTATGGTTCCGTTCAGCATTGGTGTCAAGTACAACACAAAGTAGTTAAGAGTTGCTTACAAAATTCTAGAAACATTAGTTTACAGTAATGTAAAGTAATAATGTTTAGATCTGCAATATTAGAACAAACATTATTCCCTAGGAATAACATGTATCTCCTAGACAATAGAAGTTCATGCACAAAAAGTTTTGGAGGCAATATTGGTAGAATTACTCTATTGGAGCTTATGATTTGAAGAGTAAATGATTTCTTCCCCAAAGTATTTGATATTACAAAAGTAATAAATAGAATAGGATCTTATTTTTCTGGTCATTTTTATGTCTTCTTTGTGGCTACATGTATGTAGTACCTTCTGATTGCATTCTTCATGGGGAGATGGTACATGTACATAACACATCTTCAATATTTTGTATCCCTTTCCCTCCCTTCTCCCCATCTCTTGGCCCCCTTTCCATTTACAAAAGAGAAATCTTTCGGCTTCCACTTATCTATTTTTTATTTTGTTCTTTCATTTATTTGTATTTTGGATTTCTCATAGAAGAGAGATGATGTCTAAGGTTGTGTCTGACTTATTTCCCTTAACATTATGGTTTTAAGGTTTTCTGAATGTACAATTAAATTTATGTACTTAAAATGGGCAAATTGGTGAATTTTGATACATGTACTGTGTACACCTATATGACCGTTCTCACATCCAAGTTTCCCCTTTAGACAGACTATCATGGTTTCTTTTTATTATTTCTTACATAGAAAGCATTATACACACATTTCTAAAATACTCAAGTGTTCTGCAAAACAGATTTCTGAGTTCTACACAATAAGAACCTTTAGTAGAGAAAATTAGCTTTTCTCAGGTTAGAAAAAAATCAAGCTTTCTTTGTTGGAGTTCTTTCTCATCTAGTCCTTCAGTGTCCTAAGATCCTGGATGTTTCAATTACATCAAATGTGTCATTCAAATCATATTCTGAATTCCTATATAATATTTCCAAATGCATGAAATGGGATGGCAAACTTATCTTCAAATGAATTATCTCATTTCCTTTTTTGGGTGAAATTTCATTAAACAATGATACACTTTACTTTAAAATTATTTAGTTTTCTGTTGTGCCTCTACTGTGTGTTGTGGTAGCTTTGAGTAAGTTGTACTCATCAAATACATTTTAAAAATTTTTACAGAAACTGAGTCTGTGGGTAACTAAATTTTTAAGATAATTCACTTCATGTAAGATTCAGTTGCTATTTCTTTGAGGTTCTTGATGGCTTTCCATCATCTCTCTGTAATTTTATGTGGACTTACCCCCATAAAAGTTGTTAAATACCAAGGCATAAATTAAACTCAAATTTTAAGAGGGTAACTAGTGTACTGCACTCTAGTAGAATAAAAGGACTAATAAAATAATTATCATTAAGTGTATAGAAACTTGTGATCTAGTTTTGTATCTTCCTGTGCTTCTAAGACTATACCATGAATTTTCTTCTGAAAGAGATAAAAATTGACTCCCTCAGACTACTTCTAAATTCTACTCTTGTCTAGCAGTATTTTGACCTTTGAGTCAAGTATTATCGGGTAACAAGATAATGAAACTCCAAGGCTGCAGGACCTTCTTGACTTTTTGTTAGCGCCCTGCGTTTGGTACATCATTATGTCTGAAAAGACAGCTGAGAGTTTTATAACATTTTAAATAACACTCCATTGCTGAGTCATGGACAATTCATTGCTCACCATAAGTGTCATATCACAGATAAGTGAGTCACTGAATTTCTTATGGGACTCTGAGGATCTATGCTGTGAAAATAACCTGCCAAAAGAATAGCATACAGAACACACATTCCTTTAGAGTTATCTCTTGACAAATACCATATATAATGTTTCATTCCCTTTTCTCAAAAGTTGTCTCATAATTTAAGTCTTTTGTATATCCATCAGCCTAATGGGTCTAGAAGTACAGTGTATTAAAGTAAAACTGTCTGTCTTGCTGGAGAGAGGGAAAAGATTGGGGAAATTTCAGAAACACAAATTAAACTAAAATTTACTAGAGAATCTCTTAGTTTAGGTTTATTTCTCAAATGAGTTGTATAGTTTGCTGTTACTCTATTGTACTAAATATTTTGCACACTGAAATAAGTCATATAAGATGCTTTAGGTATGTTTGTTTTATATCTAATAAGATTAACAGAAAAGTGAAACATTAATAAACAATATGGCATTTTAATAATCACAAATGTAATATAGTAAGTATACAATTATAATAAACAGGTTTGGCATAATATTTCTTCTGATGATAAACACAACATTTAAGTAATTAGATTTTATTGATATTGTTCATCCATTGTGTAGTTATTGAAAGCTGAATATTTGCTACTAACTATACCATATATTTTATTTTCAAAATTACTGCAATCATTAGTACTTTGTATATAAAAATTTTAGTTTTTAAAAGGGAATTAATTTTTATTACATTTTAAGCTAAAACCTTCCAGATGGCTAAACCTGCATTTTTTTCTACTAAGCTGTCATATTTTTCCAAGTGAAAACATTCACTTTAAGTTAATTAGTTTTGTTTCTCTTAAGATTTACTGTATTTGCTTATCATTAAATCTAATAAAATGACATCATAATACCAAATAGATACTTGTAGTATATTAAAACTTTGTATTTTTACTCTGTATTTCAGTTGCAGAATGTTATTTTATTTGCTGAAGTAATGTCACATCTCAGTTGGACCAGCTTTAATTTTCTTAATCATGGTTTTGAAAAACATTCGTATTGAACAATATGTATTTCTATGATAATAATATCTTTGAAATGCCTAGATCCTTCCTGGGTAGAGTGTATGACATTTATTGCCATAACTACATCTGTCAATATGCCTTTGTTAATCACAACAATACCTAAACCCAGTGAATATTTTGTGAATAACCTATTGACTATCTAATAAATTGATAATTCACCTAATCCTTAATCAATGTTGTTGAGCTTCAACACTGAGAAACAGGTATGGATATGACATCGCAAATGTTTTGTAAATATTTCAGTTAGGCTGGTGGTATGCCTGGAAGACACCCATTGCAGCTTGGAGCATCACGGTAATTTTGTGTAAGAGGAGCATATTGAAGGATGTGCAAGACTTATGTCTATGCTTCAGAAATATTTCCATCAAAGAATTATTAATTTTAATTTAATAAATTTTATTATATTAAATGATGAGTACTTAACAGGAAGAAACATATAAAAGCAAAGTGTTGAATTTTTAAGATTTATTGAGTGTTCATAAAAAAGCATCAAAAATTTCAATATCAATCAATTTTTGGTTTACAAAATCTAAAAAATAAAAACAGAAATAAATTCCTATATGAACTACAATGAAAATGCCAATAGATAAAAATTGTTACTCATAATGCAGTCTTCACATATGACAACATCACGTTCCATACACACATCTGGTTTCCACCGACAGTACATGTATTTTTCTTTTCTTTTTCTTCTCTTATCTCGTCTTTTCTTTTCCTTTCCTTTCTTTTCTTTCTTTCCTTTCCTTTAGTTTTCTCTTTCTGGTTTTTTTTTTTTTTTTGTACTTGACATCTTGCTGGTCTTGCTGTTCTTTTAGTAGCTTCTTAGGGTATTACGCAATGTGCACTTAGCAGAAAAATAAGATATAAATAAAATAAAATATCAAATATGTAATGAGTGTTTTGAATATACATTAACATTTTTGCATCAGTTGTTTACTTGCTCACCAAACCTAAAAGATTACATCAGAAATAATTACCTATGGGAACTGCAATGTAAATACAAGCAAAGTCTACCCCAGAAATAATCTTTGCTTCAATCATCACACCCAAGGTAAACTTGACATGTGAAAACTACATGTTCCATATACAAGTATTGCTTACACTGATAGCCCATGTTTTCTTTTCCCGTCCTTTTTGGAGCACACAGTTGAAATCTTTCTGGTTTTGTTGGTGTCATAGTAGGTCTTTCTGATAGTGCACTTGCATGAAAGCTCACCTGTGTGCTCCGTAAAGTGTTCGTGTAGTTTCTGGAGCAGAAACCTCCTTTATTCTTCTGTTATAAATTATCTCTTACACGTTTCAAGTCCCAATTCTCTAAGATATTTTGCATTTGCTATTTTCTTTTTTGACTGTTAAATTATTTATACCTCACATGTTTGGCATCGAGTAAAACAAAACAATTGGCCAACGCTTTGTGTTTCTAGGGACATCATCGTTATTGCATGACACATCAATATCTACTCTGTTTTTAGTTTCATTGTAAAAGATTACCATCTGAGGCTTCAGTTTTGTTGAGGTTTCTCTGTCAATTTTTCCATCATCATGCAATGTTTACATCAGCAGTTTTGGTTTAATTTTCTTTACCTTGTATTAAGTCAATGTTACAAATTTCTAAAATCCAAAGATTGCACTGTACAAATGTCTGTTTTGAAATTTCAACATTTCATCAGAAATTTCGACTTTGTTTTTGCATACAGTTCCTGCACTGCTCAATTTGTGATCTGTTAGAAAATGTAACATCAGTTGAAAACTGGTAAACCAATTGGTGAACGTAACATTCCAAGTAGTTTGGGAGATGACAGCAACAAGTCTGCCAACGTCATTTATCATCTGGTTCATGACTATCTGAATAAAGACCTGGTAGCTGACTTATAGGATAAATTTCTAAATTGAAAGGATGTGTCTTTGCGTCTAGACTAGTATATGTTTTTATACCATTATTGAAGTTTTCTTTTTTCTTTTTTTTGTGCATATACTGCCTAAATATATAGTGATCAGGTTTGTCAGGTATGTTATACTGAATTGGGCTATTGCTACAAGAAAACAAAAAAATTCATTGGGTATTTCATGGCTAAAACCTGTTGCCACTTTGGAGCTCCTGCACACATCTTGTTCAACTACCAGGTGGGTGAATGCACACATGGGTTTCTGTTTTCCCCAGGCACAGCTACTCTGAGCCACACTCAGACTCCACTATGGCAAATTAGATGTTCACAGAACAGAAGAAAGGTCTGGGTGTATTTTACTCACATGATGCTCAGTGACGCACATGTCAAAAATGTTAGAGGGACCATTATGTGTATAAAAATCTTGACATTTTTGCACAGGTGTGCATGTACCTTGCGAATCATTGTACTGAGTGAGTGCACACAAAAATTGTTTCCTGTATCTGTGAGGTGCAGCTACTGTGACACAATCAACCACCATTGTGCTACAATACATACTTTCACTAGAAAAGTATCAAATGGGCTATGGTAACCCACAATAATGCCCTAAATTAATTGACTCTAAAAAAGAAACTCCTTTGGTAAGCATAACCAACTTCAGACACTTTCCCTATATTTAAAAAATGCGAGAATATGTACTACAGAAAATAGGAAATTCATCAAAAATATACACTTTATTAAATACTTGGTATTATGTTTATATTCAAGCATATTTGAGACAGTTAAAAACAACCAAGAAAACATTACTTCTAAATAAAAGTCACTTCTGAATTCTTAGCAAATGTTTCATCTGAAGACTGCTCTCCAGGAAAATGCGTATTTTTTAGCATATCACTTTGAAAATAAACCCAAAGTTAAAATCTCTTAGTTTTCTTTATTATCATCAGAAGAATCCCAGATACACATATTCAAAGCTACTTAATAAATTTCAAAAGAAGCATCTTTCAAAGCAATGAAGGAGACAATTCTTTTTAGGTTTCTATTATAAAAGTATTACAAAGTGGGTAATAAGTAAGCAAAAATGTTTTATTCACAGTTCTGGAGGTGAAGAAATCCAAAAGCAAGGCACCAGCAGATTTGGTGTCTGGTGCACGCTTATTCTTTGCCTTGTAGATGGAGCTTGTTGCTGTGTCCTCATGTACAAGAAGGGAAAGGAGCTCACCAGCTTTCAGTCCTCATTCGTAAGAACACCAATCCCTCTCATAATAACTCCTTTCTCACAACCTAATTACTTCACACAGGCTGTATTTCTCAATATCATCACTTTAAGGTTATTTGTAGCATATGAATTTTGAACAGGAACATACGTTTTGAGCAGGAGCATACATTTTGACCATGGAAATAAGTTAAAAAAAATAAATAGAACTCAAGGATAGAAGATAAAAACACCATGGTGTGATGTTTTTAATTCTTCTAAGATTTAAAAAATCATACCACAGCTGTGTATGTGCACCTGTATTTATAGCAGCACAATTTGTGATAGCTAAATCTTGGAAACAACCAAAATTCTCATCAACTGAGTAATGCATAAAAAGATGTAGGCTTTTTATATAATATAGTACTACTCAGGCATAAAGAAGGATAAACTTGAGACTTTTAACAGCTAAATGGATGCAACTTGAGACTGTACTCATAAGTGAAATAAATCAGACTCGTATGTGTAAATAATCGCTTTGTCTCACTAGTGTGAGAAGCTGAATGAATAAATAAGATCCAAAAGTATAACACATTTTGTGAATTTGAAGAAACTGTACAAAAGAAAAGAGAAACTTAAAAGAGGAAAGGAAGGAAGAGAAAAGGGGAAAAATATGTATGTATACATACAAGATAGTTAAAATAGTTATACACTAAGTTTTTCTTAGTTCATTGAAAAGAAAGATCTGTGCTAATATTGTTTAGACATTATTTCATGCCTCTATCTTGTAGTTTGAGCAATTACTAAGATGATAACAATGCACATAGTAATATAGTACAGCATATAGTAATGTATCAGTTATTATTACTCTCCTATTAGTCTGATTTGAAATCATTTATTTCTATTTTTCTTCTCTTAAAAAAAAGATAGAAAAACACAAGAACTAGAAAAAAACCGGGAGACTATACCCACTTAGCTTAGTCACTAGAACAAATACTGGATAGGCACAACTTAGAGGAGAAATTTTTGTTGTTGTTGTTGTTGTTCATTTTTGGGTTTTGTTTTTTTTTGGTACTGGGATCAAACGCACAACCATGTGCATGCCAGGCGGGTGCTTTGCCACTGAGCTGTATCCCCGGCTTCGAAATTGGTTTTGTTTCATGCTGCAGTTCATGATTAACCGACCCCAAAGAAGAAATGACACAGTGGAAGGACCTAGGTGAGAGAAAGCAACTCATCCATGGAAGCCAAGAAGTAGAGAGAAAAAGAAGGAACCCTGGAGGGCATGGCCCGTGTCATCCAGTCAGGTTGTACCTCCCCAAAAGCACAGTCAGCTGCTGAACTCACAGGTGAATGAATTCACTGATGACTCAATAATCCAATTATCTTTCAAACACTTGAGACTTCTGAAACCATAAAATGATGAAGTAAACTATAAAATTTCAGAAACTGAAGAATTAGGGAAGTCATCATTTATTTTGGCAACAATCCAAAAGATGAGTTGCTGTACAGAATGGAGTTACCATCTTGTCCAGAGATGCTTAATATCACTCATTTGGAAGAAGGTCACATTCATTATTCTACAGTGTATAAAAATATAGTTTTACATTTACTCCAGACTTTTCAAAAAATAAGAAATTATAAATGATGAAGACATAAAATGAACCTACATTTGGGGTGGAACTGGAATAAATAAAAAAACTTACAGTTTAAAAGAGAGTTATATTCACTATATCAAGAACTAAACCACAGATTATTATTCTCAGATTATTAAAATATCCTGAAATTTCTGCTTCATATTGTCATAACTTCATGTTCATACTGATATAGAAAAAAATATTAAATGCAAATATATAAACAAAATATGTGTGCTTTTCTTCCAATCAATTTAAAAATCAAGAATTCAGAGAAACATATAGTACGCTCCTCCAGGTTTCAATGTTTGAGAGGTGAAATACATAGAACCATGTAGTTAACAGGAGTGACATCAACTCTGTTTTTGTTTTTTGAGGGGAGGCATCAGCTATTGAAATAAAAGACAATCAAGTTCAAGAGGCAAGACCAAGAAAACCGAGGAATGTAGGAAAACTATGATAGGTGCGGCAACTTGGATGTGCACCATCAAGATATCCCTGTGAGAAAGAAGTATTCAGCCAACCGTAAGGAGTGAATTTAGCTGACAGCCTTCAGCTGCTTAGCCACTGGAACTCACCGCACTGTTTAAACTGTTGCCATGATCTCCTGAGGAGCCACAGGCAATACCTACTTAAAATAACAGTGCTAAATAAGTAGAGTGAGGATACACCATATACAGAGTTGTAATAATCTCAGTGAATGTGGTCATTATATGTCATAGATATGAAATAAGATTAGTAATATCAAGAATGAGAAGGGAGAAAGGGAAATTGGAAGAGGAAGAAGGGATGTGGAACAAGGGAGCTTAAAAACTAAGCAAGCTGTATTATGTATATTTACCAATACCCCAAAATGATTGTAACATGCACGTACTGCAAACGTATACTAATAAAAAAAAGATATCTGTGCTAGAATCCAGTCATTTTGCCCATTGTGGGACTCCTTTATGAGACATATGCCCCACACTTTCCTCCAATACCTCCTTAGAGATTCACTGTCATCTGAGACTCAGTCATCCTTTCTCCAATCCTCTTTCACAGATATTAGACGTCCACAGTCATTTGCAGACTTTTCCTGTCTGCTCCATTTCTAGTTTCCTTTTATCTTTCATAGACATTAGGAAAAATTTTATCTTGGAATTATGATATCATCTTGGTGTCTGCTTCATGGAGAACTCAATTTATTTGAACAGGCTCATGAGCTGTCATACAGGAGTCTAAATATTATTTTCTGATTCTTTAGGAGTAAGTTTTAGTAATGTACATTGGAGTCAATGAGGTAATATAATGAGACTAACTAGAAGCAATAGAATTCATTACTCAGCATAGAAATAGCAAGCTTTGGAGATGCCTTCTTCACAAACAAACAAACAAACAAACAAACAAAAACAGATGTTATTCCCTCCTCACTCTTTCTCTTCATAGCACCTTCTTCCTAAGGTGATTATTTGGGACCCTCACTATTATCTGAACTAGTGAAACTACTGTCACAAGATCAGAGTCAGGTTATGGGATGATCTAAAACTGTTGTTGAGAAAGATACTCATGTTTGTTTGGAGGGTAGGGGTGCTTTCCTTCTTTCTGTTATGGTTTGTGTATAGGTGCCCCTGCCAAGCCTCATGTAGTGATGGAAGTGGCTGAATCTAGCATTTGTGATTGATTCATTGTCTAGTGCTGGGATTTGCAGTGCGAGTTCTACACCAGCCCAGGGGTGGAGCCAACATACAATTTAAGGTCAGAAAGGAAGTATGTTTCCCCTCTTTTGTGTGGTTCACTCTTGCCTTTTGCAGCATGAATGGGTGCTCCTCCACCATGCCACCCTGCCTTGGAACCAGCTAGGTATGGACTGAAACCCCCAAAACTGTAAGAAATAAGCCTTCCCTTCCCTAACTTTGGGAGTCACATATTTTGTCTCAACAATGAGAAAAAAGTAACCAAGACAGAATTTGGTACCAGGGAAGTGAGGTTGTTGGTGTGACTGTACCTGACCATGTGGTTCAAGGTCCTTTGGGAATGGCTTGTGGAAAGTGTTTGGAAAGGTTTGGAGATGTCACCTGAAAGAGTAGAGCTGGAATGGCTTAGGCTGTTCTGCATGGAAGATTCTGGTTAGAGCTTAGGAGACCAGAAGACTGATAGAGAGCCTGCCATTAAAGACCAGGTTTGGGAGGTTTCTGCTGGGAAGGACTGCATTGGTTGTGGACTCCAAAGGATGTGTGTTATGGCTTGGCAGAAATTTTGCCTGCATTATGCTCCTGTTCAGAGACTGAGATTAAGGGCAGTGACCTGATTAATCTGGCAAAAGAATTTTCAAGGCAGTCAAATGTTGAGACTGTGGCATGGTTATTGTTGGGAGCTTTTAGCCAGATTTATGTTGGAAATCAAGAGCAAAGAGCCCAGCATGGTGATTTAAAATGTGAGTTTGGTCTGAAAGCTGTGGACTGTAAAGATAGAGCTAAAACCTCTATTGCTGAGAAGGAACAGAGAAATAACAAAGGTGGCCTGGTGCTATCCCTGGAAGCAGCAGGTCTCCATCCTTTACAGCCTCAAAGCTACAAAAGTAAAAGACTTTGCCCTGGTGGAGAAAGTTGCAGAGCACCACATTCCAGAATGCGGTGACACAGAGAATCTATTCCTCACAATCAGGTTCAGAGTGCCCAGCAATCTACCCCTTACAGCCAAGAAAGAGGAAATCCTGGCTAGTGCTCCAGCTGGCAGTGAACCTTTATCGCATCCATGTGGCTTTGGTTTTAGGTGCATGGAGAATGTGTTCTGAGGTTGAAAAGGCTTCCACCCCAATTTCAGAAGGCCTGAGAGGCCAGACAGTGCGCCCCTGAGAGGGCAATATACGAAGCTGTACAGTGGAAAACCCAGAAGATTGGAAAAGACAGGAGCATGGATTATCTAAGGAAAGCTGCAAAGATTGAGTAGAGTGGGTCTAAGAGAAAAGCTATGGGAGCTAAAACCCATAAAATTACCATGGAGGTAAAGCTGCACAAGAGACTTTTGGAGCTCACAATTTGCCACAGATTGCTTCAGATGCTGGGCACACAGCTACAGGACTTAACATTTGCCCTGCTGGATATTTTGCCTTAGTTTAGTTCCAATGCTTTGTATTTCCCTGTTTGTAACTTCTGGAATGGTAATGTCTATGTTGTGCCATTGTATGTTGGAAGGGTTAAACTTTGTTTTCATTTGTGCAGGGGCTTGCAGCTAAGAGTTTGGCTTAAATCTTGGAGGGGACTTAGGACTTGGACTTTTCAGCAACGCTGAAACTGTTAGGACTTTGTCAACTCATTGAGATGGACTAAATGTCTTTTGGATAAAGGATGTACATGAGTCTTTGGGGGGGCCAGGGGTGGAATGTTATGGTGTGTTATAGGTGACCCCTCCAAGCCTCATGTAGCCATGGAAGTGGCTAAATCTAGCATTTGTGATTGATTCATTGTCTAGTTCTGGGATTTGTGGTGTGAGTTCTACACCTGCCCAGGGGTGGAGCCAACATGCAATGTAAGGTTGGAAAGGAGGTGTGTTTTCCCTTTTTTGTACAGTTCACTCTTGCTGCTTGCAGCTGCCATGAACAGCTGCCCCTCCACCATGCCACCCTGCCTTGGAACCAGCTAAGTATGAACTGAAACCCCCAAAACTGTAAGAAATAAACCTTCCCTTCCCTAACTTTGGGAGTCAGGTATTATGTCTCAACAGCAAGAAAAATGTAACCAAGACACTGACTGTTGTTGCTGCTTTTCTTCAATCCTTTAACTACTCAGGATTCAACCAGAGGCCTTCTACACTGAGCTACATCCCCTGCACTTTTTACAACTTATTTTGAACCACTATATCACTAAGTCGACTAGGTTGGACTCGAACTTGAGATCTTCCTGCTTTAAAACCCTAGAGTGTTGGAATTGAAGGGATGTACCACCATACCCAGAGTCTGAGGCAGGAGTACAATGAATTTAGACCAATCATGGATAATTAAGCAGTTTAGTAAAACCTTGTCTAAAAAAAAAAAAAACTATAAAGAACTGGAAATATAGCAACACCAAAAAAAAAATTTTTTTTTTGCATTCAAACTTCAACCTCAGATCATGACTTGGGAAATCCAGTGATTTTATCATTTAAAATGAGCCCAGTAAAAAAGAATAATAACAATAAATAAATAAATAATTAAATAATTAAATAAAATGGGCCCAGTGTATTCCTAGAATCCTCTCTAGTATTTTTATGCTTAAGGATGTGAGATATATATATATATATATATATATATATATATATCAGAGAAAATATGTGTATTGACTAGGTTTCCTTTAGGCATGAACTACAGTACTACTGCCACAAGTTAAGTGTTCATCATACTGTAAGTTCTTTGATCCAGTGAGCCTAATATCTATAGTGCTAGATACATAACTTCTGAAGTGCTAGCTAAAGGTAAAGAAAAGATGGAAACGTGGAAAAATCTGTGGATCATGAAGAAAAATTAAGAGAAGAAGAAAATGAAGAAACAAGAAAGGAGACACAGTAAGAAGAAGAAACTAAGAGCAAGAAGAACAAGCAGCAGCAGCAGCATAGCAGGAAAGAGCTATGAGCTGAACACTGAAATGGTTTATGGCCATGTCACACAACGTCAAGAAAATGCTTGATCCTGCATGGTAGTGTTGTCTGGCTCACATAGATCTGAAGGCAATGGTGTGTGAAGATTTTAAGCGTTATGCAAGGCAGGAAACTGATCTGCAGGGCATAGATTGTGGCAGAATACAATAAATATTGGCCAAGTTTTATTCAGGAAATAAGATATGTAGAAAGGAGGTTTCTAACACTGATGAGAATAACTTGTTTTAGAAAGATACCAAAAACACAACCTGTATAAAAAAGTGAAGTTTCCTTGACAAAAATATGGAACATGGGTCTCACTGGATGCTACACACCACTCACACACACATGTATGTGCATGTATTGTTGAAGAAATGCTTCCATATTTCTTAATTTAGTGTTTGGTTATTTTATAAAATGCTTGAAGTGGAAATAAAATGAATTAATTTTTACACATGCTAGGTGTACATAAATACACATATTGGAAGTAAGTAATGTAGGCTATCATAAATGAAAAAGCATAGGGAGGCCTAAACTTTCTTTGGAATGAATGAAAGTATTTTGTTTTATAAATTTCTGACAGTATTTAGTGTACTGTCACACTTTACCAGGACAAGAAATACAGAGACAATTTGAACAATAAGTTTCCTGATTTTATGCTGCTTACTTTTTAAATTTGGGAGAAATGCAATCCTCTAATAAGCAAATAAAAACCAAGTTAGTAATCAATATCTATATCCTTCAGTGAAAAAACTGTGATAATGACTGGATTTACTTCATGTACATAATCAGCAAAGCACTTTTGAAGAAAGTCATATTCCAGTTGAGATCTAACAGGTTAGAAACCAGTGCCTATGAAAAATGTATCAAAATGTTTTCATATGAGAGTTACACTTAATTTTATGTAAAAGCATATTGTGAATTTGGAGATGAGTGTTTAAAGATGAAGCCAATATATTTTCAAATAAGAATGTTTCCCAATATTTAAATAAATGAAAATATAAAAACAAATTTATCATACCAACTAAATTGTTCCAAGAAGTGTAATGGATAATCACATGAATCTGAAAACATAAATTATTTACAAAAACGTCTTTTCTAACACAGAAAACCTGTACCCAAATTACTGTAGGGCTTTGTACATCTTAGGTTTGTACGCTGGAAGAATCATCAGAGAAATAGCTTTTCTAAAACAGCAAGTGTTCCAAAAAGCTAAACCACAAACAGGGAATAAAAAAGACATACAAATCAGGAAAGTAATGAATAAAGTTAACTAAAGTTTGAGGCTCTCACATTAGATTTAGGTCAACCTTGAATTTTATATGAATACTTGAATTACGATTCATCTAAATTAGGTCATCCATCCCCGGTGACATATGTATTTCAGAAATTAGCATTGACTTTCAAGTCATTGAAAATATTTCTATGGAACTTTGGAAGACTTTCAAATAATTAAATATCTGACTTCTATTTTAGATTTGAATTAGAAGACTATATTTGAGAGTTTAAAAAATTCTCTGAATATATTTCAAATTGCAATAGTTTCAAACGTTGCAGAAATAATGGCAACATGATTAGTTGTATTATGTATGTTATACGTGTTATTAGGATCTTGTTTTCCATCAATTAAGATATAAAGTGAAACAAACTTCTTGGACAATTTTTTAAAGACAGTGAAATCCTTCATGTTGATAATACATTTTTGAGGACACTTACAGGAGTATAGTCAAGTTTTCATGTGGGGGATTTCCAGTTTTTCTCCTATTCCCACTAATTTTGACTTCCTTATCTTCTGACTTGCCTTGTTTGTGAATTTAAGAGAAAAAAAAAGGGGTAATGCCCTGCCTTACTTCATTGGGGAGTACATTCTACATACTGAAGGAGTATGCTCAACTCCACATGGTGGGACAGGCAGAGCAGGGAGACCTGTGTCTGGACAGATCTGTATCTCTGGTGTGTACTAGTCTACTTTTCTGGTGCTGGGAGATCATACCTGACACATAGAAGTCAATGAAAATGAGATTTAATTTAGTTCATAGATTCAAGGGGTGTAGTTCATGGTCCACAGGCTTGGAGGCAGTAACATAATGATGTAAGGGCAAGGGTTTGCCAAAGCAAGCTTTCTAATTCAGGTTAGTGGGAACCACAGTCATGGAGCAGCACCAGACAGAAAGTGGCAGGAAAGGAACTAGATCCAGATCTGACCCAGGTCATGCCTCCATGACCCACCTAGACAAACCCAGAAGTGCACTCCACAGATCCTAGTGAATCAAGCTAATATTGTTGAACTCAGTGAAGTCTGAAGAAGCCTATTTCCCACTATTTCTCCAACCATGTCTTTCAGTGCTGCTGTCTGATTTCCATCCCCTCATTTCCATATCTTATTCTCAAATGGTGCTGAACTCATGCAGAAAAAATAAGTTTTACTTATTTGAACGCTAAAGGTGTCAATAAGCTGGAATAATTTTAAGATGAGGAAAAATGTTACAGGGTGGAAACGGCATAGTGAGAGAGCCTTGTATTCAGATCTCAGCTTTGCTGCTGCCTGTAGAGCAATAGTGAAGTTATTTATTTGTTCAGAAACCAAGTTCTCAAGTACAAAATCGAAGCATTGCATGTTGTCTTCACAATTTTCACAAAAATTTAAGATACTGGAAATAAATTTTTCAGTACAAAAAGACCCTAAATAAATGTTCTTTATCAATATTTGTATTATTTTAATGTTTTACAGATACTTTCAAAAAATAAGTTTAAAATTTAATCTTAGAATTCATTTTAAAGGTTATTTTTTTAACCCCAGATGATTATAATTGGCATTTCTTCACTGTCAAAATCATCTTTGATTCTTATTTATGTTCCCAGAAAACTTGTCACTATTACATTAAAATTATTTTAAAAATTCCATTTCAATTTTAGAAATGCTACAAAATCCAATTTATTTTAAAAGTTAGATATTATGCACTCAATTATTGTGAAAGATAAATATTATCCATTAAACTTGCATGGTATAAATTTTCAATTAAAATTTTTTTTACTTATTCTCCTTTTCTTCACTCCTTATCTTACCAGTGTAGCAGAATTGCCATCACGTGCACTTATTAATGTGTTCTTCTAACAAAGTAGAAATCGATGGGAAGAGAATTTGAGATTATTCTCACAGTAAATAAAATCTGTTACTTGTGAATCCTAAAGAACGTTGGAAGAAGAAATTTGAAAAACTGAATGGTTATCATGTTTTACTTTGATTTAGAATGTGACACACTGGAAAAAATAATGTCTTCATAGTTAGAAACCTTGGCTGCTATTGCTAGTCTCTTGGGACATCATGTTCTTTATCTGTAAAAGAAGACTTTGAATCAAATGATGGACTGGTACAATTCCAGTTTTTGATTCAATACTTAGTTGATGCTGTCTATCATATGAATGGCAAGTTGAGGAGCAAGTTTTGAAGGATTCTCT
This sequence comes from Cuniculus paca, assembly GCA_004365215.1. Classification (NCBI taxonomy): domain Eukaryota; kingdom Metazoa; phylum Chordata; class Mammalia; order Rodentia; family Cuniculidae; genus Cuniculus; species Cuniculus paca. Next base: position 53,238 of record RJWT010000069.1, read on the forward strand.
AGGAGATATGTCTCTTTTATGTGATTGAATGTATCAGAATTGTTTCAATGTTTTGACAAGGTGCCAAGGAATTTCTACATCCTTGGACATATCTATATTAAATTGGAAGCCACAAAGGTAACCTCAAATATGCTATATTTTATGTGTAGAAGTATTCTCTACTGTAAACAAGTGCAACACCAGATCTTTAAAACAAAAAAATTGCCACTAAACTATTTTAATTCTATATTTTCTAATTAGCTACTGGAAAATAATCAACTACTTTGGTATTCAATCTAGGGTTACCTTTATATTGTACCATGTATACTCATTTCCACTCTTCACTGAATTTTTACTCTTTACTATGCATATATAAACAGAATTTCAAATAACCATGTCCTGAATATATTTAGCATGCAGTCTCTTCATTTTTCCTTGTATGTTTTCTTGAATTAGTGGAATGACTTTCTATTCAATGAAAAATTTTCTTCAAAGACAATCTAAAGTCCTACTACTTCATTGAATTATTTCTTGGCTTAACCAATAATCTTTATGATACAATTATTGTATATGGTATCTCATCACACACATTTTTATGGCTCTCACCTTATTTCTCTTTCATTCATAATCTCTCTCCCTCTGTTGTTCTTTCCCTTCCTCTTCCTCACTTCACTGTGATAACAAATTCTGGGAAAGAGGAACCACAGTATCAAAAGAAATTACCGTAGAATTTTAAAAATAAAAATCATTTCCCACAGTGACATTTACTAAATGAAAAGGGCAAACACTAAGCATTGTTCTCATGTAAAATGAAATAATAAAACATGTTTTATAGTCATCAGGACAATGCTCATTTCCTATTGGCTTTAGTTTTTGTTGTTGTTGTCATTGTTGTTTGTTTTGGTTTAGATTTCCCCAAAACTTCTAAAACCCAAAAATTATTAATTCTAACAAATAAATATCTTTATAAAAACAAAGTTCCTTTAGTCACTCTTAAAAATTCCTCATTTTCAAAGTAGTTAGCAACTTTATATTTTGCCAGATACCAGCAGGGTATCAGTCTACTCACACTCAGGTCTGCCTCGCTGAGTCACAGGACTCAAGAAAGTGTTCTGATAATTATTTCAGTTTATTCTAAAGGATGTGAATGAGGAAGATGAAAATGAAAGAAATATATAAGACAAACTATGGGACTTGGGGAGCAGAACTTCCACTTCTTCTCCATGTGAAACAGCTTCCAGGGACCTTAATGTGTTTACCCACCTGGAAGATTCCCAAGCCTTATCACATAGGTCTTGTATGTGATCACATTACATAACCATCACTCATTCACTCATTGACCATTGATGACTAAAGTCATTCTCTAAACCCTCTTATTACTCTGGAAGTCAAGAAGGTCCGTTGAATGCTCTAGCCTCCTAATCACATGGTTCACTCCTTGGAGTCTTGCTCCCATCCTGAAACTGCTAAGCAATCTAAGAGTAGCTTCATTATCCTAAACTAAGGTAAGAATGAAATGGACTCATTATCAATAATAAATGATGCTCCAATCACTGAAGAAAATTCAAAGGTTTTAGGAGCTATGCACATGGAAATACACACACACACACACACACACACACACATGCTAATTGATGCTTTCTTTTTCTTCCTATTATCTTCATCCTTTTTTAAATTTGTGGTTATCATAGTTTAACCCATTCAGATGTTAGGAAAAAACAACATTGTAAGCCTGTTGATTTTGTTATTTTCTTAGAAGCATCCATAAAAGGACAATAAATAATTATAATAACTAATCAAAATAAGGTTTAATATTTATCTGCCTACCACCTGAACATCTAATTTGAGAAAAATACAGTTATTTTTATATTGTGCTTATTTATTTTTATAATTTTCTTTTTGAAGAACAGTTTATTCAGCATAATCAGTCCAAGTTGAATTTATGTTTTAACTTTTAATAGTACATGTTTGCAGTACATAATGATTATACTCATTGTAGGGAGTTGGAACCTATAAATAACAAATTTCAATTCTTTTTTAACCTTCCTTTCACCACTTTTTATTTGGTTTGAATCAGATTTATTTATTTGTCATATAAGACTTTATAAAGTTAATCATCATATACACAGATTAAAAACAATAGGCCAAAACATATAACATATATGGAAATTGTATTCCGTGAAGGCACAGTTTTGTCCACACCATTTCTTTTTTTCTTTGCTACAAAAGATTCTTTAATGAAAGCAGTGAAAACTTTTTTTTACAAGACAAAATTGTGCAAGTATTTGTTATATTTTACAAAAGTCCTAAACCTTAGGCCTTTACATAGTAGGCTTTTCTTGACATTCATATTATATTTATATTGTATTGTATAAAAGTATTTACATTGTATATTTGTATATTTCAGTTTATATAATGTATAAATGAGAGTTTTTGTTAACTCATAGATGAGTAATGAGTTAAGAAATTAATGGAGAAACAAAAAAGGAGTGCATGTAAGTGAAAAAGTAATTTTAATGGCAATGTAAAAGTAGAGGTTTTTTTTTTTTTTTTGAGACAGGGCTTCGCTATACAGTTCAGGCTGGCCTTGAGCTCACTTTGTAGCCCAGGCTGGTCTCGAATTTGAGACGATCCTCCTGCCTCAGCCTTCTGAGTGCTGGGATTACAGGAGTGCGCCACCACACCCAGTTAAAGTAGGTTATTTTTAAAAAAACACATTGGATTGTCTCTGAAGAAAGAATTGAAATGAGAGATTAAGGGCAACTATTTAGAAAATCTTTATTCATTCTCAGTAAGGATAATATCTATCTCTAAAACATTTGTCAAAATGCATTTCTGTTTTCTTTATCATTCTGAAACATGACTGATTAAAGTCTATTTTTAGGACAAATTATGAGACCTTACAGAGATCAGTTACATTATTAACCTTTCTTCCTAAAGAGCAAACAAATAAAAGGTAAAGAAATTAATATATAAATACAAAAATACTATTGAAGCTGTTTATATAATTATGAATATCCCATAATCAAAATAAATAAAATATATGAACTTCCAAAACTCTTTATTTTTTTTGCGAGGCAATTATTCACTCAATTGATTTCCCATTGTGGTAGTTCGCCTCTAATATGGTCCCTGACAATCTTTGCTTCTAAGTATTTAAGCCTTTCAGAAGTGCCCTCCCAGATTGTTTTAAAACTGCCTGTAAGGTCAATATTTATTATGTAACAAAATCACAGTTTTTTTCTAAGCTAAAAATCATTCCTATTGATAAAACAGACAGTACTAATGGCATAAATAATATTTTCTTCTTCATAAGTACTGTAAGATTTTATCATGTTTATATCTAGATATTCTGATTTTAATGAAACAAGTACAGATCACCTTTTACATAGTAGCATTAGGATGAACAGTTAAAATGACAACATATGGCCAGGCCTGGTGGCTTACGCCTGTAATCCCAGCACTCGGAAGGCTGAGACAGGTGGATGGTTGTGAGTTCGAGACCAGCCTGGGCTACAAAGTGAGCTCAAGGCCAGCCTGAATGGCATACTGAGACCCTGTCTCAAAAACAGGGCTGGGGATCTAGCTCAGCGGTCTAAGTGCCTGCAAGGCAAGTGCAAGGTCGTGAGTTCAATCCCCGGTGCCGCAAAAAAAAAAAAAAAAGACAACATATGCTTTGTTCTTTTCTTCATACAGTTCATGTTATCTTCTAATTGTCTATTAACAAATGCCTACATAAATAAATATATAATTTTATAAGAATGAACGACTAGTTAACCTCCTGTTGTTATGTTTTGAAGACCTGTGTAGTTTTCTGTGTTCTGTTTTGAAATGCTGTATTGTGTTTGACTCTATCCTGTTTTCCCTTTTTTTTGTTGTTTTTTTGTTCCGTTTTGTTCTATTCTCTTTAAAAATAAAAAAAAATGAACGACTATAGTGAAAAATAAAAGAATTAAGGAATTATTTCCTAAAGAAGTTAAATAAAAATTAGGCTAATCAGTAAAGGAGATAGGCAGGTCTTATCATGTACTTAAGAGTGAAACTGCAGAAAACAAGATGTTAATACTAAAAAGTTAGAGTCTTGATTAGTTTTGGATAGTTTCATTTTGAAAGGTGTTAATTGATCCTATAAAATAAATGCGTGAAATTAAATGTGACAAAATGTTTTCTTAACAATAAAGCAGAATATTCTTAGTACATATAATGAGCTTTTTAATCTGAAAATCATCTAAATTTAGTCAAAGGAATGTTAAAAATTATAAGGTGATATATCATGGTAAAAGTGGTACTTCATTTGAATTTGTTACTTAGACCAAAGAAGCCATTCAGCTTGTTTAAATAGAAAATGAAATTTTAAGCAGTATTGGGGCTCACGGTATCTAGGAAATTCAAATTCGCTAAGCTAGAAAGAATGTAACCTGAAACAGTATCCAAATTCCATACCAGAGAGCCAGTTGATGAATTCATATCACCATATCTCATGTCAGAATCTTAAGGCACATATATCAATAATAAAATACTAATGTCTCTTGGAGCTTCATAATCTTCAACTGGACATCACTTCAGGCACCATGAACAGACTCCAGAAATAATTGATTCATGCGTGCATTTCCTTCCTAAGCAAAGCCTCATAAAAATGTGTTTAATTGGCAGATCCTACCTCAAATAAGTCACTTCATATTGGATACCAAGCAAGTTAAAAAATTAAGCTTGATTTCAAATTTGAAAATATGGAACTGATAAAATGAGATTAAAAGAAAAGAGATCAAAGATCAAGGAGATAAGAGAAGTGTGTAAAAGATGATACAGCATAGAAAATTTTCCCAGTACAAATGTTTTGGAAGTAAAATTATTCCAATAAGATACGAATTTCATCAGGCATTGTAGATGAACTCACTTTAATTTCCATTTGTCATTTCATTTGTTTTGGTAATAGTTATCGATTACCAAGAAATCTCCAGAGATTTTGCTGGATGAAAGGAATAAAGCAATGATCACGAACCATTAGGGAATTCATATTCAAAAGGAGTTAGAAAATGAACAAATACTTAATCAACATAGGAAGACAGATACTATGAAGAAAATTTAAGCCCAAAATGGAAACACAGGAAATAGAGAGGCTCACTTTGTTATTAGTGGTACACAAGACTTTTTTGAAGAACTGTTCTTTTTCAGCATGAATAGATCCTAGCCATCATTCACATATGGAGAATCAAAACTCATTAGATGTAAGGAAAATCTGCACAATGTAGGAAACTCACACACTGGGTATAAAGAATCACACACATTGCTGACAAGTGAGATTGGTGTGCCAGGGTTTGAAGAGTCAGTGTCCCATGTCCAAAAAAATGAACATCTTGAATGGGGATGCTGCTAGATCGATGGCCAGTCACACTATCAATATCTGGACAGAGCAACAAGCCCACTTCTCTTATATAAGTTATCTGCATTACTGAACTTTCTGATTGTTAGACACAATAGCCCACACTTACATCATAAAGGAGGAGAGGTTTAGTTAGGCTCACATTTTAAAGGAATTCAGTCCATGGTCAGATGGATCCAAGTTAGAAACATACTTGTGGAATAGAATGGTGGAGCAAAGCTGATTAGTTTCATGGTGGATGTGAAACAACCTAGGTAAACTGTGCCAGAGAACAAGAGTCAAGCATCCAGAGATACACCCCAAAACCTCGCCTCCAGTGCCCCACCAAGACACACAGTCAGAAGGTTGCTCTACCAATTCTTTCCAATCCTCAACACCTAGTAAAGCCATTCAAGGTTGCATTCCAGCCTAAGGGCTACAGGGATATTTGTATATTCTTCTAGAAATAATTTGACGAAAGCAGGGCAGGTTTTAACCCCAGGTATTTGAGAGGCTGAGGTAAGAGGATCACAAATTGGAAACCAGCTTGAGTAATTTATTTATTTATTTATTTATTTTTATTTATTTATTTATTTATGTATTTATTTGCCGTACCTGGGATTGAACTCACGACCTTGCGCTTGCCAGGCAGGCACATAGGCCACTGAGCTAGATCCCCAGCCTTGTGTTTTTGAGACAGGATCTCACTATGCCATTCAGGCTGGCCTTGAGCTCACTTTGTAGCCTAGGCTGGTCTCGAACCCGCAACAGTCCTCCAGTGTCAGCTTCCCGAGTGCTGGGATTACAGGCATGAGCCACCACTTGAGTAATTTAGTAATTACTTAAGTAATTTAGTGATTTATCAATACCCTGTTTGAAAATTTAAAATGATAGATACATACATAGATGGATGGACAGGTGAAAGATAGATACATAGATACATAGAGATAGAGAGATAGATTATAGATAGATAATAGATAGATAACTTCAGTTGCAGCTCTGCGTGAAGGTCTTGGTTTCTATTATCAGTACCTCAAAAAAGTGAACATTTCACAGTCTGTTAAATAATTTACAGAGCTTACAAAGTTCATCTTATCTGCTAAACGCATTCTTCAATTTTACACCACATTTGTATTAGCTTAATTCCTTTTGAGTGCACATACTTGTAGGAGTGACACACTAAGCTTTAAATATTGATTCTATGAAATTACTTTTTTAACTACAATGCTGAGGTTCCATTTTTTTCTAGAAGGATAGAAGAAGACAACTAGAGTACTGAATTCCTGGCAGTGGCTCACCTCATACTGCCGGACAGCTGCTAACATTACTCTTCAGTGAAGTACAAAGCCTTCCAACTCTGTTACCCTACCATCTCTGAAATTGCCAATTACTGCTTCTGCTTGGGCAGTCATGAAGAACTCATTGCGATACTGGTATATAGCTACTTCTTTTGCATGTAGGTAGACTTCTCAGAGTGATAACCTAATCCAGACCTGCACCACTTCTGGAATGGGAAATGCATGAGCTGCTGCTGTGTATATGAGAGTATACACTTACATTGGTTTTCTGTACTGAAAGAATACTGCATGTTTCTTCAGTCAGGTAGTCCCTGACAGAGATGAAGTTTACAATTATAGGTTCTTTCCAAAGATTAATGATGGGATCTGAGGACCACTGTGTGTCCAGCACTTGAAGGCCATAGTCTGTAGACATTAGTTTATTTTTTTAATTTATTTATTTATTTTTTGTATTTTGGAACTAGCAGATCCTCTGCCTAGGCTGGGAAACTTGTAACCCATCCCAGGCTTCTCCTAAGCTAGCACTTCTGATGAGGACAGTGTCTCATGCACTTTTGATTTCATCCATCTAATTTTCACTGCCTCATCCGTAGTCAGTGAGTTACGATAAGGTCAGCAACACACTTGATCAGCCTGCACTTACCTGTGTCTCTAATGAATCATTGCACAGTTCCTCAGGATTCCACAGATACTCACCTATTGCCATGATTTCTTTAGTCATACATTCCTAATTTCAGGCATGCTGAAGACCCACATTCTATATCATCCACACAGCACTAGGCCTAGGTCACAGAGACCCTGTTTTCAAGCAGTTCAGTTACTGGAACTGGAAAATTCAGCCTTTGAAGCAAAACTGGCTATTATGCTCTCATTTCTGATCCACAATGAGGATACGTACACAACAATTCTCAAATCTAGGGCCCATTTAACATTATTTATATGCTGTGAAAATTAAAGTCCAGTGTTCGTTCACCTGATTAACTTTGGAATCTTCCCCAAAGATTGTGAGCACTCTCCTGGATGTCTCTTGTTGGGTTATGAACACATTATTTTGGAGTCTATATGTAGTTCCTGATCCCTTTCTCTCTAGTGTTGCCCCTTGTCCCTATTCCCAACTCCCAAGAAATAACCCCCTTTGCTCTTCAGGTACTTTTACCATGAATTTCTTGACTTGGAGTCTGCCAAACAAGCAGTGAATCCCATAAGATAAATTTAATCTGTGCTCTTAGAGTTGTGAGTGTCATGTATTGTATCCTGTCAATAGGAAAAGTCAACTTTCCTATTACTGGACACAACATCAGACATTTGTACATTAAGACAGAAAAGGTTTGCTTGATACACATTTCCAGTGGTTCCAGTCTGTGGTAGTGTGACTTCAAGGAAGAAGAGGCATGGTGGAAGAAAGTTCCTCACTCTTAACAGTAAGGAAAGAGAGATAGAAGGAACCAGAGATAAGAATATACTTTTCCTTGTCATCTCCACAGTGTCCCATATTTTCAACCTAGCCCCATCTCTAAACACACGACTCTTTAGGAGGACATTTTAGATCTAAACCATAATGCTGGCTGAGGCAGAAAGTTGGTAGAAGAGGAGTGGTTGTGTTGCTGTGACTGTACCTGACTGTCTTTTGGAAGCCTTTGCAAATGGGTTTTGAGAAGAATTTGGGAGAATCTGGAGATGCAGTGTAGAGAAACTTTAGAGTAGTTTGGGAAACTGTGAGAAACTTCAGAATACTGTAGGAAAATAAGAATGCTGATAGGAATATGTGCAATAAAGGCCAGGCTCAGAATGTTTCACTGGGGAACAAAGTTTTTTCTGCCAATTGGAGTAAATGACACATACGCTATATTCTAGAAAAAGATAAAAAAGAAAATGTCTACATTTTGTTCATGTACTGCAAATTTCCAGGAGAATGAGATTATAAGTGCTGGAGTAATTGATCTGCAGAAGAAAACTTCAAGACAGGATGACATTAAGAGTATGGCGTACATATAGCTGGCTAATTTTAAGCAGATTTATACTGAGATTTGTAGACAAAAAGCAAAGCAAAAGCAAAAGAAACCAAGAAAACAAAAAGAAAAATCTTAAATTTTGACTCAAAATAAATCACGTATAAAATTGAGGCTAAAAAAGGTACTCACCAGATTACTTTGTATAGGGAGGAGAAGAAAGATGCCTTGAAAGCAAATCAGAAATCAGCAAGATCTTTTCCATGGCAGAAGCAGGAAGGCAAAATTGTAAATATTTCATTTGAGAAGAGAGTCTCTGGGATCCCTGCTTAAGAGAAGCCTCAAAGGGAATTAGTTCCCTGTTATTCATTTTATTGTGCTCATCAATCAGGTCATTTGGACATCACTTCTGCCATGATCATAGGATTTTGGCTACAAGCTAGCAGCAGGCTTTGGCACTCTTCACATGCTTTAACTTACATGCATAATACAAGAATATCAAGGTCAATGGGGATTCTATCAGGATTTCAGAAGACCTGGAAGTTCCGCCAAGCATCCTGTGAGAGAATAGTGCATGATATTATGGGAATGAAGCTGAAGTTTCAGCAGTGTTGCCACTAAACTGGAGAAGGTGCTGTGAATATCTACCACAAAAAAATTAGGTCATGACAGAGTTAGACCAAGAAAGAGGTGATGCAGTCAACAATAGGCAAGGCCATAGAGGTAGAGCTCTGGAACACACAGTTCATCATCAAGTGTCCTGGATGCCAGATATGAATTTACAGGAGTTAATAATTTTCCTGGCAGTTTTGGGGCTTACTTTTTTTCTGATTCTTTTTTATCTTTCTTATATATCCCTTCTGGAATGGCAATACTTACCCTGTATCTTGTAAATTGGCATTTATATAAATTGTTTTTTATTTTTATAGAGCTTCACAATTAGGAGTTTGCCTTGAGTCTCACAGGAGGCTTGGATATTTTAGCAGTTGTGGGACCGTGGTGAAATGGACTGTTGTGTTCATGATAGTGCTACCATGTTAAGCATTTTATGACATTGATTTTATTTGGAGATTAAGTATGATTTACAAAGATATGTTTAAATATCAAGTTGATAAGTGCCAATATGTGATCATTGAGCTGGAGTACCACCATCTTTGGCTTCAGAGTATCCCCTAAAGAACTGGTGGAGTGCCCTACTTCAGGATATGTCTGGATGGGTCATGGAGGGATAAAATTCAGGTCTGTATATGTTTTTTACCTCACCTTCTCTAGCATTGCTCCCCTGCTCTGTTTATGGGTTCATAAACTAAGCAGCTTTTCTCTTCCAAATCTTTCCACCATTATGTTCTTGCCTTGCCCCTTACCAAAAGTGTACTGCAACACTTGAAATCACGTTCTAAATGAAACCTCTCTTTCTTGTAGTTGTAGGCATTGAGTATTGTATCCTAGCAATGGGAAAGCTATTACACCCACAGTACTTAGGAATGTAATGATTAAAGTCTCATCAAAATAATTGACAACACACATTAGAGCGATCATTTGTTTCTCCCCCTTCTAAAAGGAAGCAAATACATACATTCTTTCCTTACCTAGTCAGAAGGTGTAGTTGCTAATTTTTGCTTCAATTTTATTAAACTGAGACATGCCCAGATAGCTGGTAAAACATTAGTACTTTGTATGTCTATGAGGGCATTTCCAAAAGAAATTGGCATTTGAAACAGTGAAATATATCACTAAAAGGGTGAGTTAATTTTTTCTGCTGAATGTGGAGCATGCATTTTCCCATGCCCTCAGACAACAAAATTACTAATTCTCGAATCTTCAGACTCAAACTAAGACTTATTAGCACACCTGGTTCTCAGGTCTTTGGGCAGGGACCTAAATGACACAAGCATATTTGTTAGGCTTTTCAATTTTATTTTATATTATTTTATTTTATTTGTTTCATTTTGTTTTTGAGACAGGATTTTAATCTGCATTTCAAGTTGGCTTCAAACTCAAAATGATCCTCCTGCCTCAGACTCCCAAGTGCTGGCATTACAACAGGTGTATGCCACCACACCCGGCCTCATTTTTCAATTTTACACATTAGAAGTTTCTCAGTGTTATGGATTAAAAGCTGGTGGTCAACTTGGCACCAGCTGAATTAAATCAGGATGGTGCTGCATTCAGACAACCCACCAGAGGAAGGTTGCCAGCATAAAGAGAGATGTGGAGAGGAAGAGGTAGGTGTTGTGGGTTCTCCTAAATGCTGCTGTTTGGAGCCATTGGTTTTCAGGCTGGCACCCCAATATGACTTTGGCCATTAACATTGGAGGAGCTCGGGACCTTGTTGCTGAGAGTGGCTGCAGATCACTTTGGGGAGCTCTGGTCTTAATGTTGAGCATCGCTTCTTGGCTCCAGAGGGGAAGATGGTTGCTGTTCAAACTCTAGGAGAAGCTTGTCATGCTGGCTTCCTGGCATGTACTTGACTGTTCTCATCGTTGGGGGAGCGTGGGACCTCATTGTCACTGAGGATGGCTGTGGTACTTTTCGGGGAGCCCCAGTTCTTATTTGAGCATTGTTTTTTGGCTCTACTGTAGAACCTTCAACCTACTAGCACAGATCCTTCATTCTGCTGGCATAGACCATCTAGCTTCCACTGCTGGCCTTTGGGCCTCTCCAGAACAGACTTTGGTGTTGTGGACAGATTTCCTGTACTTTCCTGTGTCTAATACTGGGTAACAATCATAAATAATATTATAAATTCTGTGTCCTGATTGTAATCTTTCTCCCTGTGACCCCTGACTGCAACACTCAGCCTTCATAATTATGCAAGTCAGTAACTCAGTTCTGTCTCTCTGTGTTTCTGTCTCTCTCTGTCTCTCTATGTATATATATAAAACCTACGTTATAGGTTCATATTTATATGGCTAATATATATGGCTATTGGTTCTGCTTCTTCAAAGAACCTTAACTAATACAGAGACATTCAGACGAGATCATTTGGTCTCCCATATAATTATCTTTGATAAATATAAGGTACAGAAATGAAATAAAATTTAAAAAAAACAGGAAAAAATCTCCTTTGAATTGGAAATGCTTCTATTAATTTTTCATTATGTTAAGTTTCTTCAAGTATGTGATGCTATGGTTGATACATTGTGTCAACCTGAGTAGTAGAAGTTTAACTGAAAGACTCAGCAGGGAGCCAGGGTTCTTACTTTGTAAACATCCTCATCCGGTGTAAAGGAAGGCAAGGACATTTTGCACATGCTACACCTGCCCTGGAGTGGGGGTGGCCTATGTACAATTTAAGGGTAGAAAAGAGGCTTGCACCTCTCCCTTTTTTGCTCTGATTACTGCCTTGAAGTGTTGCCCCAGTGCCATGCCACCCTGCCTTGGAGTCAGCTGATCATGGACTGAAATCCCCAGAAACTGTAAGCTAAATAAACCTTTTCTTCCCTAATTTTGGGTGTCAGGTGTTTGTCTCAGCAACAAGAGAAAAGTGACCAACACAGAATTTGGTACCAGTGGAGTGGGGTTGTTGCTGTGACTATACCTGACCGTGTGGTTCAAGAGCCTTTAGGAATGGTTTGTGGGAAGAGTTTGGAAAGGTTCAGAGATGTCACCTGAAAGAGAAGTCCTAGACCAACTTAGGCTGTTCTGTAGGGGAGTTTCTGGTCAGAGATCAGGAGACCAGGAGGCTGACAGAGAACCTGCCAGTAAAGACGAGGCTTGAGAGGTTTCTGCTGGAAAGAAGGACTGCACTGGGTGCTGGACTCCAGTTGATGTATGTTATGGCTTGGCAGAAAGTTTTTCTGCATTTTGTTCATATCCAGAGACTTTGCCTGGGACTAAGGTTAAGGATGGTGGCCTGATTAATCTGGCAGAAGAAATTTCAAGGCAGATGAAAGTTGAGGCCGTGGCATGGCTATTGTTGAGCGCTTTTAACCAGATTTATATCGCAAATCAGGAGCACAGAGTCCAGCAGGGTGATTTAAAAGGTTGTGAGTTTGGCCAGAAAGGAAGCTCCTGTAAAGCTGTGGACTGTAAAGATAGAACTAAGACCTCTATTGTTGAGAAGGAACAGAAAAATAGAAAAGATGGCCTGAAGGCAGTGCAAAAAGCAGCAAGTCTTGAACCTTTGCGGCTTCCAAACTGCAGAAGTGAAAGACTTTGCTTTGAGTAGAAAGCCTCAGAACACCATATTCCAGAATGGCGACAGATGCCCCAAGAGGTTCCAGAATGGCAGCGACATAGAAAATCTGTTCCTCACAATCAGGTTCAGAGTGCCCAGTGATCCAAGCACTCAACCCCTACAGTCAAGAGAGGAAAGCCTGGCTACTGCTCCAACTGGCAGCAGAGCTCGGCATCATCCATGTGGTGCTGGTTTTAGGTGAACAAGGAATGAACAAGTTCTGAGGTTGAGAAGGCTTCTACCCTGATTTCAGAGGGCCCAGGAGGCCAGGCAGTGCACCCCTGAAAGGGCAAAGTGTGAAGTTGTGAGTGTGAAACCAAAGGTGCACCGGAGACCCCAAAAGTTTGGAAAAGACAAGAACGTGGATCATCTAAGGAAACCTGCAATGGGGGAGCAAAGCCAGCATAAGAGAGATGCCATGGGATTGGTGACCACTAGAAGTGCCATAAGGGTGGAACCACACAAGACCTTTGAACCTTACAATTTGCCACAGATTACTTCAGAGGCTGGATGAGCAACTATAGGAATAAACATTTACCCTGCTGGATTTTGGACTTGTTTTGGTCCCAATGTTTTGTACCCTCCTGTTTGTAACTTTTGGAATGAAAATGTTTGTCTTGTGCCATTGCATGTTGAAAGTGTTTAACTTTGTTTTCATTTGTACAGGGACTTGCAGCTAAGAGTTTGCCTTACATTTCAGAGGCTTGGGACTTGGACTTTTCAGCAATGCTGAAACTGTTTCAATGCTGAAACTGTTAGGACTTTGGCAACTCTTGCAGATGGACTAAATGCCTTTTTCATAGAGGGATGTGCATGAGTCTTTGGATGTGCAAGTACAAAAAGTTATGTTTATAATGTAATATAATGTTGATAGACTTAATGATGATTCTTAAGAATTGTTAAGCTGTGTTATAATGTTCAAGTTGCAAAATGGTAAGAATAAGCATGCCTTGGTATCTGAAGGTTACTTTAAAGAAATATGTCTGGTTGCCAAGTTGACAAGGGGTGGATTGCTATGGTTGATACATTGTGTCAACTTGAACAGTTTAGAAGTTTAACTGAGAGACTCAGCAGGAAGCCAAGATTCTTACTTTGTAAATATCCTCATCCTGTGCAAAGGAGGAAGTGGCTTATGTACAATTTAAGGGTAGAGAAGAGGCTTGCACCTCTCCCTTTTTTGCTCTGACTGCTGCCTTGAAGTGTTGCCCCAGTGCCATGCCACCCTGCCTTGCAGCCAGCTGATCATGGACTGAAATCCCCAGAAATTGTAAGCTAAATAAACCTTTTCTTCCCTAATTTTGGGTGTCAGGTGTTTGTGTCAGCAACAAGAGAAAAGTGACCAAGACATGTGAATATGCATTCTTTGAATTTGAATATGTGTATGGAAAGACTACAAAACACTAACAACCACTACAAACTATTTCTTTTAATGACAGAATTTAAATTGGACCAAATTTATAAATTTCTCACAACCTCAAAAGAGACAGTAAGGTTAGTTTTACTTTCTTTTAACTGCATTTTCTTTACAACTGAACTATTTATAATTTATACCACAGACTTAATTTTGAAAATGCAAACTGATTTGTATGGAGTTTTTTCTAGCAGAGGAAGGTGGAGTTGGAATCTGAAAAGTGGAGAGAAATAAATTCTACACATTTGGAGTTCTAGAGAAAAGCAGAATCATGTACCTATTCCAATGTAAGTAAAATATATAATGGTGAAAATTTAAGAAAAAGAATTTACTACTCCAGAAATGAAGGAGGAAAGTTTGTGCGTCATCACATAAATGAAAATTTTGAACTTGACAAAGGACGTGTGAATCACAATAGTCAATGCTGGAGTCAAGAGCAAGTTTCTAAAGGTGATAATAGCTTAGGCATCTCAGTATTTGTATTTATAGGGGCCATAATCCTTCTATTTCAATACATCTTTCTGTATTCTCGTAATCAGATATGGAAAAATTTGGTAGACATAAGTGAAAATTCTAAGAATAGATTTTTTTATATGACTGGGTTGGTGAATCAATCTCTCTCTCTCTCTCCTTCCTGTCTTACACTGTATTTCCACTTGTTTCTTTAAAGAGTTAATTCTCATGCATTTTCTCACTGTTTAATGCTACAGGTGGTGTCTAATGTTCAAATCTAATCAGCTTATCAAATCTAGAATCCAAAGTTTCTCAAAGAACATCCTAGACTATCTCTTTGTGCTACCCAGATCATGTATCCATTCTAAATTTAATAGAATAGAAACATACCTTGTGCTGGACTGGATCTTGTGATATTCCTCAGACTCCTGTTGTGAAGCCAGTTCACATTCAAACACAAGTACCTATATTTAGGGAAGGCTATTCCTCAGGTAAACTAGTTGGACAATATTGGCAAAGATAAAAGAATGAATATTTGTTGTCAAAATGTCACTGGCTACATTTTCATTATCTATAGAATAATCAACTACTTATTGGAAAAACTTTGGTAGATTTATACAACATAAATGTACCAATTGTAGACTCTGTCTTTAGGAGTGTGTGTGAGTGTTTGTGTATGCCTGGTGTGAGAGAAAGGAGGGAGGATATGTTTCACCCCTGGGGAAACTTAATTTTAAAAAGTTAGTAACGTGGTGGGATTTTCAGGGTTAACAAACTTGTCCTCAGGTAAGTAAGTACAGACAAATGAAAGCCAGTGTCTATCTCTCCTAGTTCAGCCCACTCATGTCTGAACACATTGTTAAGCTCCCACCATCACAATTAGAATCCTAGGGAACTTGTATAACCCAGTAGCCAAGCAAAATGCTTTGTAAGGACATGAAAAGTGAAAGTTTCAAGGGCAGAGCAAAGTAATACAAAGTAATCTGAAAGCAACCTTTTAACAAATAATATATGCTAAGACCTTCCTGATAGTTTTGTTTAGGTAATGCCTTTGAAAGTTATCTTTTTCCAAACATTTCCTTTGAAAAAAAATACACTCATAATACTTCAGCAACTCACATTCAAATGTTGTTTCTCATTTGTCTGCTTTTCCTTAAGAGAACTAGTAGATGTGTGGATAATATTGCAAATAGAGAACAGCAATAGGAAACAGTAAAGAGATTTTTTTTTATCTGCCAAAAAAGCTTTCAAATTTTCTCAACATACTCTGTCTCTCTATCCAGAATTAATCTCCCTTTCACACCTCAAAATGTCAGCACTGTCTGTTTTAAGAGCTGATACTGCACTTTAAAAAATATTTATTTTATTGTTGTTCTTTGATTCTTTCAAACACTCTATGAAAAAGAATGCATTTAGGACTTTCAAAAGAAAACTGATTGTTTTTGATTATTTTCTGCCTCTACATTCTGGCATTTGATATTAAATTTAAATAAAAATTGGATAGATTTGAATTTATTTTTAAGATTAACTTTTGTGTAATTTTTATTTTTATTTTAAATACAAAAAACTCTTTTTTTTAAATTCAGATCTTCAACAGCAATTCCAAGTATTCAAATAATTTCTATAAAACAAAATCAGACAATAGATCAAACGATGACATGTCAACAACCAAGACTACAGGCTGCCTAGAGTAAGACTGATCTATGAGATATTAATGAATGAAAACTATAAATTCTTAGTCTATCATTTTAGAAGCTAACCCTTCAATTTGTTAGAAAAAGTATCCAGAAAAGTAATTTACTGTATCAATCTATAAGAACCGCAAATAATGATAAACTCAGAACTTTAAGTAGATCAAAATTCATTATACAATATGTGACCCAAAGTAAAACATGAAATATTAATGATGTCTGGTAAAATATTGGTTGCTATAACAATACTTTATGTGGAATAATGTAATAATGTATATATCTGCACAAACTAGACTCAGTTATCAATTGCTGTTAATGCAGATTTAAAGTAATGGGACCAAGAATTCACATTCCGCATATGTTCAGATAATATTTGAAAGAATAATCAGGAATCAGTAGTCTAAACGTTATAGGAAATGACCCAATAGCCAGTAATTAGTATCACAACTCCACACATAGTTTTCACTAGTGAAATAAATTTAGCAATGTAGTTGCTTTGAAAATCTTTAGAGAACTTGCCATTTTTACTTAAGAAGCTAGTATCCAACACACTTGTAGTTTTGAATATATGAAATTCATCATTAAGTCAAGATTTCTGGTTGATATTGTGACCATCTTTCCACAGGAAATCATGGAGTATTTTAGTATCTGTTATCACCAGACATGTGCCTGACCTGTCATCATAGCATGATTCTATTTGACTCAGAGAACTCTCTTTCTTGCAGGAAACTTGTCATAATCGCTAAAGACAAAGGTAGAGAAGTTCAGGAAAGTAGACTGAAAGATGACTTGTTCTTTTTGCTAGAAACATTGATGCATGTATTTGTGGTAATTTCAGGATACTTTCATTTAAATATAAACCTTTACAAGGAAGCCATAATGCTATCTATTCTTCTTGTAAGAAGTGAACATTTACCTATACTACTAGACTTTCATGTATTTGCAGTAATATTATTTGCCAATTTAATATTCAAAATGAACTGTATTGTAGGTATCCTGATAAACGTTCTCCTTATATACCATTTAAACTTTAAATGTGACATTGTATAAGACATATTACCCTATGAAACACAAAATTCAACAGAAATTTAAGGTGAGAGTATTAACTAGACTACTGTCACAGGGAAAATGTTCATTAAAAAGGCTAGTCTCCTAGAAAGGAAGGGATGTAGGGTTTCACAGGGTCAAGTAGACAAGAGTGTCATCCTGAATTTTTCTGGCAGTCACAGGAACAAACAAACCTGGAATTATCTTATCTGAGTCATGTGTAACAGTTGCCGAGAGGATAGGCTGGCAGATACTCACTATACAACTAAAAGCTGGATAATGCTTGTCATCTCTACTTTTATTCTATGTGTCTCCTTTGTTACCTTAAATATTTGGGGCTGGTCTCTGCTCAGCTTCTCATAGAGGACTGTTAATCACCTAAGGAGTATTACAAAGTTTACTAGACTTAAATTTACCTATGGTGCCTTATTCCTTGTCAAGACTCTGGACACTAAGAGTAGCTAAAGTAAATTTCTGGATTCTTGAAGACAAATCCCAAAATCTTACCTTTATTCCCTTTTTCTGTAAGACCCCAATGTTTCTGGCAACCTCTCGAAGACAGACTCTGAACCTCTTTCTCTGTGGCCCCTAGATTTATTTCTGGCTTCACCACTAATGGTCTCCCTGACTGGCATTTTGGTAAAGCTGGTTGAGCCTGGTCTTTCAGGACTTGTGGAGTTAAGGCTTTTGTCTCACAATTTTGAAACAACTGAGAAAGTTGAAGGTGAGTTTTATCTTGACTATGTAGCCATCTTGACAAAGGTAATGTTTTCAATATGTCCTGGAGCAAAAAAGAGTGATTATTTAACTATGGTGTTTTCCTAGATGACAGAGTTCCAGTAAAGTCCAACAAAGTTAAAACACAAAACAAAACAAAATACCCAAAACATGAGATCATACTTGGTTAGGATCTATCAAAGTCTTGCAGGTATTAAAGAAATTTGTATGTAAACTCTGAACATAATCCTCATTTCTTCTTGATGTCTAGGAAGAATAGAAAGGAAGTCTCTATGTTTTAAAGAGAAAAAACGATTTAAAAAGATAAAAATTTCAAAAGAAGTTACTAGGAGAGCAATGATGGTTAATATATTGCATGGTTTTACACAAAGCAGTTGCTCAGATTAGAAGATATAGGCTTGAAGAATTTATTGAAAGTATAAGCACAAACATTTCTTTTTAATGAACTAAGAGAAACTGGTAGTGTAACTATCCTATCATATATGTATGCATATATATATATATATATATATATATATATATATATGTTTTTTCCTTTTACCTTCATTTCTTCTTTGCCTCATTCCAGTTTCTCTTTATTTTTGAACAGTTTCTTCCCATTTCACAATGTCTATTGTGTATTTTGGATCTTACTTACTCTTTCAGCTTCTTGCACTAGGGAGACAATATGATGTTTTCACATGTGAGACTGATTTAGTTCACTTATGGTTATGGTCTCAAGTTGCATCCATTTACCTATAAAAGTCTCAAGCTAACCCTTCTTTATGGCTGAGTAGTACTCCATTGCGTAAAAATACCACATCTTTTTTATCCATCCTCAGTTGATGGGCATTTAGGTTGTTCCCAAGATTCAACTATTACAAATCGTACTGCTATAAACATGGGTGCACATATATTGCTGTGGTATGATGTTTTTAATTATTTTGGGAAGATAACCCAGAAGGGGAATAGCTGGGTTGAATGAAACCTCTAATCCTACTTTTTAGAGGAATCTCCACACTGATTTCCACAGTGGTCCCAGCAGTCTACACTCCCTTCGACTGTGGAGAAGGGTTTCTTTTTTTCCACAGCCCTGCCAGCATCTGTTATTAGCTGATATCTTGATAATAGCCATTCTTTCTGGAGTGATATGGAATCTCAGGGCTGTTTTAATTTGCAGCTCTTGAATGACCAATGATGTTGAGCATCTTTTAATATATTATTTGCCATTTGTGTTTCTTTGTCTATTAAGTGCTTATTCATCTCAAATGTCCATTTTTGGTTTGGATCTTTGAATTTGGGGGTTCAATTTTTTTTCAATTCTTTGCATGCTTTATATATAATAAGTACTTTGTCCGAGGGAGAGCTGTCTACAATTTTTTCTTACTCTGTGGGTTGTGTTTTCACTCTTTTAGTGATTTTTTTGGCTATGCATAAGATTTTTAATAAGGTTAGATCTCATTTGTTTATTCTTTGTAGTGTTTCCCTTGTAGTCTGGATTTTGTTCATGAAGTGCCTGCATACACATATGTTTGCAACATTTCTACGTATTTTGTTTCCCAGTAGATTTAGTGTTTCTGTTTTAATATTTAGATCTTTGATCTATTTTTATCTTAGTTTAGTGCATGGTGATAGATGTGGGTCTAGTTCTACTCTTCGCCAAGTAGAAAACCAGTTTTTCCAGCACCATGTATTACAGAGGCTATCTTTTTTTTTCCAGTGTACATGTTTGGACCCTTTGTCAAAGATAAGGTGGCTGAGTGTGTTTGAGGTTGCTTTTGCATCTTTGATTCTGTCCCACTAATCCTCAGGTCTGCTTTTTTGCCAATACCATGCTGATTTTATCACAGTAACTTTGTAGTATAATATCAAGTCAGTAATTATGATGACCCTTAATGTGCTTTTGAAGCCCAGAATTGCCTTTGCTATTCTAGGTCTCTTCAGGTTCCAGATGAATTTTAGGAATTTTTTTTAATTCTTTGAGTCATGCTAATGGTTTTTGATTGGAATTGCATTAAATTTGTATTACAACTTTGGGAGTGTGACCATTTTCACAATGTTGATTCTTCCTATCCATGAGCAAAGGATATCTTTTCATCTTCTGATATCCTCTTTGATCTTTTTTTTATTTTTGAATGTGACTGTAATTTTCAATATACAGATCTTTTACTTCCTTTGCTTGATTGATTCCTTAGTATTTCATTGTTTTGGATGCTATTGTGAAAGGTATTGTTTCCCTAATTTCTCTGTGTATGAGTCTGTTGCGTGTGTTCAGGAATGCTATTGATTTTTGAGTGTTGATTTTGTATTCAGCTATGCTACTGAATTTGTTTATTAAATCCAGAAGTCTTTTGGTGGTTTTTTTTCAACTCTTTTATGTAGTGTCATGTCATCTTCAAATAATGATAACTTAACTTCTTCCTTTCCTATCCTTAATGCTTTTTTTCTTTCTCTTGTCTAATTGCTCTAGCTAATGTTTTGAGAACCACATTGAATATGAGTGGTGTAATAGACATGCTTGTCTTGTTTCTGATTATAAAGTGAAAGATTTCAGTTTTTGACCATTTAATGTAATGCTAGCTATTGGGTTTTTTATAGATGGATTTTATCAGATTGAGATAAAGGCAATGTATTCCAATTTTCTGCAGGGTTTTTATCATGAATTGGTGTTGGACTTTTTCAAATGCTTTTTCAGCATCTATTGAGATGATCATGTGATTTTTGTCATTGGCTCTGTTAATATGGTGTATTACTTATTGATTTTCATATGTTGGAACATCACTGCATACTTGGGATGAATCCTACTTGGTCATGCTTTATGATCTTCTTGATGATTTGCTGCATTCTGTTTGCTAGTATCTTATTAAGGATTTTTGCATCTATATTCATTAGGGAGATTTGTCTGCACAATTGTAAAGGGGAGCCTCGCTCTCATAATTAGACTAACCAGACAAAAAATATCAACAAAGAAATATAAGAATTAGAATAAGTCTGTGAACAGATGAACCCAGTAGATATCTATAGGGTATTCTACCACACACAATGAAAATACCCATTCTTCTCAGGTTCACATGGGCTATTCTCCAAAATAGACCACAGATTAGCCACGAAATATGCTTACGTAAATGCAAAGAAATTGAAATTATTCCACGCATATTATCTGTCCACAGTGCAATGAAATTGGAAATCAACTGCAAAGGAAGCCACATAAATTACATAACCACATGGAAATTAAACAACACCCTCCTAAACAACCAGTGGGTCATAGAGGAAGCTACAGTAGAAATCTAAAAGTTTCTACAATTAAATGAAAATATCAATACAACATGCCACAACTTATGAAAGCAGTCATATAAGGAAAATTTATATCAGTAAACTCTCACATCAGGAAAAGAGAAAGTGTTCAAATAAACAAGTTAATATTGAATCTTAAACTCCTAGAAAAGGAAGAACAAATCAAACCCAAAACTAGACATTATAAAGACCAGAGCAGAAATTAATGCAATTGAGACAAAGAAAAAAAAATAAGGAATCAATGTATTAAAGAGTTGGTGCTGAGGATTTAGCTCAACAGCCTAAGTGCCTGCCTGGCAAGCGCAAGGTTGTGAGTTCGATCCCCAGTGCCGCAAAAAAAAAAAAAAGAGTTGGTTCTGTAAAAGATGGAATAAAGCTGATAAACCTCTAGCCAACCTTATCAAAAGGAGAGAAAAAATTCAAATTCAATCAATTAGGAATGAAAGAGGTGAATCACAGTAGATACTCTGAAACTCTAGAAGATCATCAATGCCTACTTCAAGAAACTGTACTCTAAAAGATAGAAAATGCAGAAGATATAGACAGATTCCTGGACACATATGAATTACCAAAACTGAATCAATAAGACATAGTTTTTTAAATAATCCTGTATGAGTCAATAACATTGAAAATTTGCTTAAAAACCTACCAACAAAGAAAAACCCAGACCCAGATGGATTCACCGTTAAAGTCCACAAGAAATCTGGAGAAGACCTAATGACACTAGTGCTGAAATTCTAACTAAATTGAAAGGGAAGCAATACTGCCAAAATCGTTTCTGGAAGTAGATAATATTCTGATACCTAAACCAAAGAAGGACCCAACCTGAAAAGAAGCTTCTTGTTTCTATGCAGAGGTATCCTGAAGTAGATCATGGAAACAGCAAACATAATTAGTCTCCTGGTATCATAGACGATGTTTGAATGAGAGCAATAGCACATTTTAGAATAGTTTTTTTCTCACATATCTTTAAAAATACTTTTTAACAATGATCACACTTTAGAGAGTTGTTTTTTACAAGGTTCCTGTTCTTTCATTTGTACAGTATTCTAAAATTTAAAAAGAATCTGTAAATAAACAACTATGATGTTAGTAGCTAAATAGTTTTTCTTTCAATTTACAGAAACCATTAATTCTAATGACCATTAATTCTAATGATAACATCAGTATCAGTAACACCTCTTCTTATTCTTCAATTCTCCACCTTACCCCGTGGAAGTATGTAAATTGTTGTGAAGTTTCACTTACAGGAAAGTAAAATATCTGTCTAAAAGCCTACAGGAGCTAGAACTGGGAGGTTGAGGTCCATTGTTATATTCTACTAAAGATGAAGAAAAACTGAAAGATATGCTTGCTGTGGATGATACACACCCACTCAGTTCACAGTCTTTCTGCCCATCGTTCCCTTTCCATTGCCCCTGTCCCTCATTTCCCTCTGCACAAAAGTCATCTGTACTACTGCATTCTCCAAGATGGAGCTTTGAGGACAGTGACTTCTCAATCGTCTCGGGACCAATTCTTGAATGTGATTCATTTCTTTCCCTCCGACCTCAACTCTTTGGTACTGGCTTTTGAGCAGTAAGCAGGTAGACCTGAATCTGGTAATAATATCTCTTTTAATTTTGTACTTAACCATTTGCATATATATCCTCCTTTTTCTGTGGATTTTAAATGCATCAAATACATGATCTTGATTAAATTTATTTTCATGCATATATATAATTTGTGTGGTACATGTGTATAAGTTTTGGAATTCATTAATAGGCAAAGAGAAATTGATTCATTCCAGTTCACCCCACATCTCAGACTTTATGATTTCTTAAGATATGTTGAAAGCAATGCTATTCTTTCAAAAAGCTGACTGTTTTGTGGAGAGAAAGTAATCTTTTAAAGTGCAAGCTACTTTGTGTCTTTTGGGACTTAACAAATTTCATTCCTTTACCACATTGGTTGCTTGTTTGCTAAAATGGACTTTTGATTATCAGAAGGGAGATATCATACCTTTTTTCAGATGACAATCCTGATGCAAAGTACTAATTAAATTCAAAAGTTCAGCAAGTTTCACTACCTTCAGTCAGTTTTAGTTTTGTTTAAAATCAGACACGCCAAGCCGGGCCTGGTGGCTCATGCTTGTAATCCCAGCACTCGGGAGGCTGAGACAGGCAGATCATTGTGAGTTCGAGACCAGCCTGGGCTACAAAGTGAGCTCAAGGCCAGCCTGAACGGCATAGTGAGACCCTGTCTCAAAAACAGGGCTGGGGATCTAGCTCAGCGGTCTAAGTGCCTGCCCAGCAAGCAGAAGGTCATGAGTTCAATTCCTGGTGCCACAAAAAAAAAAAAAAGAAAAGACATAAAATAAAATCAGACATGCCTTTATTTCTGTTAAGTGACAGTGTAAAATCTTCTAATGTCTCAATTCAGTTGCTAAAGTTTTTCCACATCTTTCTGGGTGATTGCTTTATTTGTGCTTCTTTGAGAACACTGAGACCATCTGATATCACCTACTTTGATTTTAAATCTTCCTTCATTTTTTTAGAAATACCTACATTTATGTTTACTTATTTTCTGCATTTCCTCCATCCTAATAAGGTAATAAACAATCTGTCAATGCTCTTCATCCTCATACAATTATATTAATCTCTTCCCATCAATAATGTGTAGAAGTAAGCAAATAAGGGAATAAATTAGAAGTTATAGAGAGTAAAGAAGACAGCAATAGTCTTGGGACACATACATATTTAAAAGTTTAAAGCAAAGAAAGCAAAAAATTCACTTTCAAGAAAATGATAAAATTTCAAAATAAATATTGAGAAATACAGGTCTAAAAATAAGAGCAAGAAAGAACAATAAATAGAACAATGATGGTCTTTCATTAAGTGCTCACAGTCAGTATCACAGGCAGGTATTATTATATTGAGTACTGGTATATATTCATCTTGGCAGCTCCTGGAATGTAATTGATAATATAAATCCTAAGGTATGCTACAGTTTTCCTTTGTTTGTTCTTTCTATACTTGTGGGAAAGAGAAGAGAATAGGATGCTATTTTTGCTTTCCAGAGATAATATACTATTTAGGAGATAAACCTTACATTTCTGAAACAAATACAGAACTAACTACAAACAATTCACTGTTCAATATTATGAAAATAGATTCATTCCAATTTCTACAGGAAGTTGGAGCATGAAGTGTTCAAATAAGAATGATGGTTTAGATCTAGAATAACCCCTCAAAGTCTTAGGTGTTAGGTGGTGCCTTTCAAAGGCAATTGGATTATGGAGTGCTGTACTCATCCATGGATTGATTTATAGATGAGTTTGTAGTCTAATATGTTGTTAGAAAGTGGGGAGTAGTTGGAAGAGGTGTAACACAGGGATCGTGTTTTGGGAGGTTATATCTCCAACCCTAGCCTCTTTCTTCTCTCTCTACTTCTTGTTTGCCATGACGTGAGAATCTGTCCTTTCCACAATGCCACTTCCATCTTGGAGCGACCCAATCACGGAGCGAATACGTTTAAACCAAGAGCTAAATCAAATATCTCTTCCTTTGGTTTGCAGGTGTTTTGTTACAGCAATGGGTAAGCTGATTAATACAAATGATTCTAAGAAAAAATAAGACAAAAAATCTTTAAAAGTTAATGTAATTTAAAGGATTAATTACAGATGGAGCACTAGGCAAATGGAAGACTGCAGCATGCAAAGAGAAAGTGAAGTAATCAGAATTCACCATCTTTGAGTTCCTAGACCTAAAAGAACTGGTGAAAAGAGATAAGAAATAAATACAATAGGGTGGATGTGGCTGAAACTATCGAGGTAGTTAAAAATGCACTTAATACTTTCTCTTCATGAAAGTTAGACAATACTTAAGACTTGTGGGCTTGTTTTCAGACAAAATAAAACTAACATCTCAATTAGAAATGGTGCCTATATGTCAGTCATGTTTTCAATGAAATATGATTGGAAAATAAGAATTGGAAAGAATTTTGAAAACAATTTTTTTAAATTATCACAAGGAAGTAGAATATTGGGAAGATTTTTTATATAAGAAATCAGAGTTTGATGCTTTTATTACTTGCCAGATGAGCACACTATGTTTTTCATAAAACATAACTTTATTACAAATGATTCGAAGTTTTACTACATAATAGTAACTTCATACTCCAATATGAAATTGCATTATGTATTATATAAAGAAATATTAAGTCCTTGATATTCCCAGGGTATACAAAATAAGACAACCAACAATAAAAAATATTTTTTATTTACTTAATCTTATTTAGCCACCATTATTTTCAGGCACATTAAAAAACTCTGTTAGGTTTTGATTAATGATTCATACCACTGGAAAGAAGAATCAAGCACAAAAAACCAAGTATAAAACATATATATAATGTTTAAAATGTGCTTAAAATTTGTTTCACATTTTGTAAGTCATTAAAATATATTTCCATATTCTAATTAAACAAAACAAAAAATGACATGTAGACTTTGGAAACTTTAAGGTAATATACTATTATTTTACCCAAATAACAGTTTTTAACTAATTTTTAGGCTTAACAGTAATGAGGAATTTTGTTCAGTTCACTATTTTTTATAAACTGATTATGGGGCGAGGGATTTAGCTCAGCAGCATTAACACCTGCTTGACAAGCGCGACGTTACGAGTTCGATCTCCGGTACAAAAAAAAAAAACTGTTTATGGTGTATTCCTAAGATAAATCACTGTCATTTTATAAGACAGTGAGTAGCGATAGGAAGTGGTGATCCAAAAAGTACTATTATGTGTAAATATTAACTTCCATTTTTGTGTAATAAACTTATAAGATCAATACTAATTTCAATGTGTAAAGCAAGGCACAATGCAGTTATTTAAATCGATCAGCATAAGAAAAAAATGTATATAATAATGATACTATAATTGCCACTCTAACCTACACAACTTCTTCAACATAACATTTAAAAAATCCGTATTTGTAAAGTTCACATCTAAGATTATATATGTAAAACAAAAGAATTTAAAACTGTTGTTTAAGATGGACTAGTTTCATGTGCTGCAGGAAAAACAAGTGCTTTACAAATCATAGTGAATTATCGCTGACTTCAAGTCCATTCATTTCAATATTTTTCTTTTTTCATCAGTAAAGATAATTACCCTGTATTTTAGAATTTCCTTTTTTTTTTTTTGAATCTAGTCTTTTGTGCTTTGTGCTTTTAATTTTTTTTTTGGTCAACCAGCTATAAAAATATAAAAAAAGAACACTGAAATTTAAAATGCATTTGAAAAAACCTGTTTCCTTAAATATTTCCAATTCTTACAAAAATATTGTCTTTTTTATTTATAAGAAAAAAGAAAGAGTTGAGGGAGTTAAAGAGATTTTATGAGTTACGACTTGGCTTCAATTTAAACCACGGGATTTTGTGGGTGGATCCATTTGGGAGTCAGATAATTAGAAACTGGGAGTAAAGATTTTTCTCTAAAAGTTCATAACAGACAAAAACCTGAAATGGCAGCAGTTATTTATCATTGAATACACAGGAGACTTTGCACAATGTCTGTAACTACTGTCTGTAGCAAACTTTTTTGGAACTTTCTAAAGCTCAATGTTAACAAATATTTTATAAATGAAAAGTAAAGTCCTATTTTCCACAAGATCTCTCCGGTCAGTATTTTTTATTACATGAGATCATTCAATCTGACATATGTCAGAGATAATTAGCAGTGTGTGATAACAGAATACCTGCCCTACTTAGCAGGCATTTCTTGTTCCTCATTAACCAAATTATGTTCAGGTCATATATCACATCTCTGACAATAATGCTACTTTTATGCTTAATTGGTTAAATAAATGTGCAATTATGGCATTATGCTGAGACACTGTAATAAATTCTTATAACCACACTATTTGCCAGATGTACATTGAGATATTATTTGCTCTACTGTAAAATATAATAACATTAAAATATAATGTACCTCTTGTTCAATATCAATAAGGATGATTTCAAGATGTTAATAATATTTTGTAATAATATTTAGAAAATTAAGTCAGTTTTATTCTGAATATTCTATTTTATGAAGATATAGTATTTCTGTAAAAAAATCACACTAGCATTAAGCAAAGAAAAATGAACTAGTAACTTGTTTCTAAGAGGAAAGATTGAAAATTTGACATATGGTAATTAGTAGAATTTATATCTTGCTGTGGATATTTACAGTAATGCCTGTATTCTGAGAATACATTTGGATCACAGCAAATATTGGCTCATGGAAAATCAAGAAAAATCATGTTAGAGGAAGAGAAGAATGTTAATAGTTGTAAAATTTTCTGACTTCTTTCCTTTTTAATTAACACTTTTCTAATGGATGTTAACAAAATGAGACTTTGGCATACATTTTTAAAGTTCTTAAAATCTAGGAGTAAGATAAATTAGATGTTGCAAAATGTTAACATTGTAAACATTTAAATATATTCTTTTTATATAAAGAACTTTAACATATTAATTATCAGATTGGCTATATAATGAATTTATCAGTAAAAGTTAAATTTGGCCATATTTAACTCAGTACATATTTCAATACACACATATATACATACATATGCATGTGCATATGTACATTAAACTGAGTCTTAAACAAGTTGGAAGTATTTTTGTTTCATATAGAATAAACCTGAAACTAAGCAGTCCAGTCCTCATATAGAGTTTTCACAATTACCAGGACATAAACTCATTTTCTTTTCTATGTCATCATTCTAGATCAGCATAGGAAAACTTAAGGATCGAAATAGAAATATTTCAGTGTTTCAGGACAAATAATTTCTATTGCAACTTCTCAACTCTACTTTTTTCCTAAAAATGTCAACTCTGCTTTGTAATAAAAAATAGCTTAAGACAGAATAGACATACAGAGTTATGACTACCTTATAATAGAACTCTACATACAAAAACAAGAGGTGAATAAATTCAGTTCACTAGCTTAAGTTTAGGTAGGCTTTTATTTTCAAGGTCAAATCATAGTCCAAGATGATTGGCAGCACTCTGGATCTAATATACAAGATGCAATCAGAAGGTCACTAAAGGTAGAAGGGGAAAAGGTTTTTTTTATGGTTTGGATCTGAAATGTTCCCTAAAGCACATGTGTTGAACGTTTGATCTCAGCTGATGGCACTATAGAGAAGTGATGGATATTTTAGGAGCTAGGTGTTAGTCCTAGGAAATAATCCACTAGACACATGCTTTTAATGATACATCTGATCTGCACTCAGCATGATTTGAGCAGATGTGCTCCTATGCATGCCCCCCACCAAGATGGTCTTCCTTATCACAGACAAAAGGAACTAGCTAACCATGGTGAACTGAAGCCTCTAAGACCATGAGTCAAAATAAATTTTTAGTCTTTAAAATTTATTTTCTCTGGCATTTTTGTAGTGACAGCTAAAATTTTCTTTCTTAGTAAAAATTATCTCCTTTAAGTTTATTTCCAAGACGAGACATATAACATTTTAAATTATGTCCTCCTAGCAAAGATTTGAATGTGACTAAGTAAATTTGTTGCCAGCATGAATTTCTGAACTTGTATCAGAATTTGAAGTAAAGTGGAAAAAGGCTTGGGAGAACCCATCTTTCAGCTGAGAAGTTTGGCATAATTCCATGTTATTTCATGTTATAAGTCATTGCAATCTCGTTTACAAGTATTTAGTCCTTTGGCCACATATAGATTCAGTAAGGTTTCGAATCTGTCTGCTTTAACTTATTCACATCTTTACATGAAGAGAAATGTTGCCCAAGTGTTTAATACTTGTTGACTCTAACTTGAATTTTTTGGACATCTTTTTTTTGCAAGACTAATAGAACAAATTTTATCATAGTTCCATTTCTGAGTTGCCTCATTTACCATTGAAAGAATAAGAGTACAACGTTGTCCAACAACTCCTGACATTTACCACTCTTTCAGAAAAAGGAAAAAACAAGAAACCCTTCATTTTCCAACCATCATGTCTAAAAGCCTTCTTAAGCTTTACTACTTGTTTATATTCCTTTCTATTATAATGAAACATAAAAAAATCTCCAATATATCAAAAGAAAAATGCTTTGTTAGCTTTGAATGTTATCCTACATTGTTTAGCTTACCCACACAGACTCTGTGCATATTTCCCAGAAGAGACTCTTAGAAGTTCCCTTAGAAATTTCTTGTACAAGGACATTCAATACAGTAAAATCAAGATGGTATGTGGAAAGTGAAAGTTATTACTATGGTGGTTAGATCTGAGAGTCATACAAACTAGGGGATTCAAATACAGCTTCTGGCAAAGTTGGTATGTTTAATACATGGTAATAAATGACTCATGTCTCTTTCTCTATCAATTGGATTCATTTCAAAATCAAGACTTACACAGTTATATAAAATTCATATTCAGATTCATGGTCACAGGGAAGTTATAAATTTAGCTTTAGTTTTGTAAACTGTATAACACAAAAAGGAGAAGCAACAGGAGATTAAAATGGATGAGTTCATCCAATTTAACTGCTTAGATAGTCCAGACAGTGATATTCCTGTTCTAGGGGACTAATATAGTTTGTACTGAAACATCTTTTACAATTTTTATTTATAGTTCCATGTTTCTCCTTGAATTTCCATGTCACTTCAGTGAAAATTTAATATGGGTCTGATGGTGAAAAATAATTGAGTATAGAACATGATACTCTACTCTGAGTACATCCTTTCTCATCAAACATCTAAAGGTTTGATATTTTAAAATGAGAGTGAACAATATCAGAAAGATACATTGTTCTTCACATGATTATCTATCTAGCTGGACAAATACATAAGCTTATTCATTCAAATTGAAATGGCAATATAAGTAGTGAGAAAAATGGCATAGATTTTTGGAACAATTTTCACAAGATTGCCCTCATGTTCTACCATCTGCACGTTCAAAGATTTCCCAAGAACCTGAACTTCAGGTCTTCTAGCTAAAAAGGCAAGCATTGTTCCCGTAGCTACTCTTAAGTACAGAGATCAACTCTAACAACTAAACAGCTTGAAAGTTTATACTTACAACTAATTTGTGTTATAGCTAATGGATTTACATTAAAACCATATTTAAAGGAAGAGACTTACAGTGCGAAGTATAGGAAATAAAAGAAAATGATTTCTTTGTTGCCAGGAACACAGCTTCTTGCCATCTATGAAAAATTATGCATAGAATATTGCCAAGTCAGGAAACTCATTTGAACTTCACTTTTCATAGCTGTATTGGAGCTTTATTAGACAGGTGCAACTCATTGAACTTCTGACACGTTGACAAAAGTCCAGGCTTTCAATCACATAGATTTGCCTTCTCTCACAGACAGCCTCTAACCTGAGACATCACAGTAGCTTAAACTATCAAGCTTGACAAACATTCACCTCTAAAATGAACAAGTTCTAAGATGCAATACAAAGCATGGTAAGTATACTTAATAATGATACTTGAAAATTTTCTTCTTTTCAATTTTTTTTGTGATAATGTTAAGTGAACCAAGGCCTAAGACATGAGTTATATCTCCAGCCCCTCTTTTATTCTAAACTTTGAAACAGGGTCTTAGTAAGGTGCTAAGTTGCCAAGGCTGGGTCAAACTAACCCTCACCCTAACCCTAACTAACCCTAACCCTAACCCCAACTTTAACCCTAACCCTAATCCCAACTTTTACCCTAACCCTCCTGCTTCAGCCTCTTGAGAGCTGAAATTACAGCTGAATCCTAGCACATTTGGCTCTGTTTGAAATCATGTAAGGGAGTAGTTTTCAGATATTGTCACCATGTGTGCATGTACACACACACACACACACACACACACACATACATACAATGATAGATGTGTGAGGTGATAGATACATTAGTTTGATTTCATATATGAAAACATCATGTTGTAAGCCTTAGATACATAATAATAATTTTTTTCTCAATCTCACATCAATGAAACTGGCAAAAATAAATATAAGTTGTAGTTAACAAAGATTCTATGAGTGGTCAAACTTTAGTTGGGTTCTTGACATTTCCAGACCAACACATCTACTTTCTAAAATCCAGTTTTAAAAAATAACCCTACTAAATCAGTTTAATGAGAATACCTCCTATATCTGAGCACATTTTCTGTCCCCCTGGAGAATCTTGCACATTTTCAACAGAAACCTTATTGTGATAATCCAACAAGAGGTTCTTTTATCCTTGATGTTTCTTCTTTGTCACTTTTCAATCACCAATCTCTACTCTGCTCTTCCTAAATTCTCATCCACCCATCTCATATTCAATTTAACCCAATTCTTCACTCCCTCTGGGAAACCTCACTTTGCTGTTTGCCTGTAAAATTTCACTGTGGTGCTCAATAAAATATTTCTTAACATGTTTTTAAAAAGTATTAGTAAGGTTTCTTTAGCATGGTCCAGGAGCCCACTATGAACAACAAAGACATGGTGATAGCAGGGTAAATTCTGAGAATTTCAAGGTTATCTTTCACTAACTGAGACAACAAACAGGAGTGTCTTTAATTTTTTAATTCACAGCTATTTTTGTTTTGAATTGTGTTATGGTTAATACATTGTGTCAATTTGAAAAGTTTAGAAATTTATCGAAGAGATTTACCAGAGAGCCAGGATCCTTACTTTGTAAATATCCTCAGCCTGTGAAAGAGGAGGGCACAGAGGTGTTGTGAGTGCTACACCTGCCCTGGGCCAGCGGGAGGAGTGGTGGTGGTGGTGGCAGCCTGCTTACAATATAAGGGAGGAGAAGAGGCATGTTCTCCCTCTTTTTTGCTCTTGTTGCTTTGCTGCCTTCTGCCCCTTGAAGGGTTATCTTTGTGTCATGCCACCCTGCCTTGGAACCAGCTGATTAGGGACTGAAACCTCCACTGTGAGCTAAATAAGCCTTTTCTTCCTTAATTTTGGGTGTTGGGTATTTTATTCCAGCAACAAAAGAAAAGTAACCAAGACAAATTCCTTCTTGATTTTCTTTTCTGATCTCCAGGGGAAAATTTATCATGGCCTTCTTTGGCTTACTAAACCGTAACACATTTTTTATAAACAAATTCATATGAAACCAAGAGTTTAATAGCATGTGGCTCGTACTACTGTCTTCTCTGCCAAATGATGGACTCTTAGCAAATAAGACCCAGATAATGTTAGAATCTAAAATGGAATGTAGATAGATATGACTCTCTCCCTCTCTCTCTTTCATGCCCTCCATCCCTCCTTCTCTCTGTTGGTATTGGGCATCACACAAACACACACACACACACACACACACACACACACACACTGCCTCTCTATGCAAACATCATATATGAAAGCAAACGTGTAGTTTGATTTAAGGAATTTTATTTTTCCCACATACATGACTGAAATAAAATCCTATTGACTAAGCCTTCTTAATAGGTAAGTATAAATTATATCTTCATATATTACAAGGACAGTATGTTTTTGGCTGCTGGGGGAAACATTTCAAAATAGATCTTTTGCAAATTGGAAGGGGATCTAAAAACAGGGAATGAGGAAGAAAGGGAGGACAGCAATGAAGACAATTAATGCACATTCAGTGTATGTACTTACATCTTACTTCCCAAGATGATGTAAGTGTTATGCAACACAAATATTTACAAACAAAAATTTTTTAAAAAGAAAAAAAATGCAAGGAATGATTTTTTTCTGTATTACTGAATACACTGAAGAAAGTAAATGCAAGTGTAGAGCGTGGAAAAGAAAGTTAGTGCTTTTGGTGGCCCAGAGAGTCCAATAAAAAATGACTAGCATATTGTGAGGGAGATCCTGAAAGTTCTAAAGCTTATATAAATTTGATCCTCAGTGGCCCCTGAACACAATGCCTTCCATCCAAAGCACAACTTCACCAGGAAAAATGATTTACTACAATGCAGTTTTATCTAAATATTTAGTGAGCGCTCTAATACTTGTGTTTAATACAGTGGTTTTAAAAAAAAGGAAGGTAAAGGCTTTCTTTGAAGAAGACTAGCAAGAGTACTAATGCAGTAATAGCACATTTGATGCTTCTATTAAAGTTCTTTGCTTACATGGAGATTGACTATATATCTGTGTTTTCACAGGCTGAACATTTTAATATTTGCGTTGTAATATGGATAATAAGATGCTGCATATTGACGTTTTATGGAAATAAAATGTTTTCAGTTCAAATACTACAATACTATAAATGGCAATTTAATTACAATAGATTATGGCAACAACTTCCATAATTTTTGTGACTATAGTGAAAATAATTTCTACCTAATATCTTAGGAATATTTCAAATAAGTACAGATATGCAAAGGTAAACTGAGATAATTTTATGCTTTAATCTTTATGGAAGAATTAGTCCTTAACATATAATTTAAGAATAGAATCATTCATTATGATACATTTAAATTGTTTCAGATTTACTCAGTTTTCAGTTTCTTTGTCTAAATATGAACAATTACAAAATGTTGAATAATATAGATTGAATTTTTTCTTTCAAAAATTCATATTATGCAAACTTACTTCTTAATATAATTATATCTGGAGATATGCATATACCTCCTTTTATCATTCTCTATTGCACTTTCCAGATACTTTATTTTTTTACTTACTATAAGTGTGTGGCAATCCTGTCAAGCAAGTCTTTGGGCATCATATTCCCAAAAACATGCCTCTCTCTCTCTCTGTCTCTGTCTCTCTCTCACACACACTTTTTTTAGTATGTGGCCAGTGGTCTTTGATTTTACTATTGCAATTCTTTGGGAGTGCCACAAGCCATGCCTATGGAAGATGGCAATCTCAGTGAGTAATAGATGTATATTTTCTCCATGCTTCACCGACTGATCATTGACCCATCCATTTCATTCTTATGACTCCCTATTCCACGAGACACAAAAAATTTTGTGAAATTTGGCCTGTTAGTAACTTTACAATATGCTATATTTGTCCCAGTAAAAGAACCATATGGCTCCTTCTTTGAGACAAACCTAAGCACGTGTAATCTTAATGAGGAAGGTGTGTCTAGGGGGATAGCTCAGTGTCTAAATCAGTTTGCTGTGTTACGAATGTAAAGAAAAGCTCTTCAAGTTTTTGAAAGTACTACTGCAGTGAACGCACACTTGATAAGAAAACAAAACTGCCTTATTCTCCACATAGAGAAAGTTTTTGTGGTCTGCATAAAAGAACAAGCCAGCCAGAACATTCCCTCAAGCCAAAGCCTAATGCAGAGCAAAGTCCTAATTCTTTTCAGTTCTATGGACTATGAAAGAAATGAAAAAGCATGAGTTTGAAATCAGAATATTTTGATTTTATGACGTTTCAGGAAAGATCTTATCTTGATAATATATAAATGCAAGATGCAGCAGCCACTAGTGATGTAGAAGGATCAGAATGTTACCCAGAAGATCTGGCTAAGACACTTTATGAAAGTCTTCAAGAATAGATTTTCAATGTATATAGAACAGCCTTATATTAATGACATACAAAATTTACACTGCAAGATGGGACTCAATACCACGCTTCAAAAGACAAGCTGATTCTTGTTAGGACTAATGTGGTTGGTGATTTTAAATTGAAGTCAGTGCTCATTATCATTACAGAAATCCTGGGCCATTAATACTGGTAATCATACTAAATCTACTCTCCCTACTCTCTATTAATGATACAACAGAACCTGGCCTACCACACATACACTTACAAGATATATTACCAAATATTTTAGGCCTACTCTTGACACTTACTTCTCAGGAAAAAAGGATTCCTTTTAAAATGTTTTGGCTCATTGGCAATTCACCTGGCCGCCCAAAAGCTCTAATGGAGATGTGAAGTAACATTAACGTTGTTTTCATGGCTCCTTACCCAGCATACATTCTGCATCCCAGGAGTCAGGAATTTTTGTAATTTCAAGTCTTACTATTTAACAAATGCATTTTTATGTGGCTATTCCTAGTAAAAATAGAGATTCTTATAATGGATTTGGACAAAGTAAATTGAACATTTTCTGGTAAAGCTCCACCACTCTAGACACCATTAATAACATTTGTAATTCATTGGAAATCAAAATAGCAACATGACAGGAGTTTGAAAGTATTTTATTCCAATCCTCATGGATAACTTGGAGAAGGAGTTTTAAAACATCAGGAGAGGTAACTGCAAATGAGGTGGATACAACAAAAGAATTGTAATTAGGAAGGGAGTCTAAAGATGTGATCCAATTGCTGTAATTTCCTTGTAACATTTTCCAAAGTGGAGTTGCATTTTACAGATGAGCAAAGAAAGTTGTTTCTTGAGGTAGAATCTATTTCTAGTGTATATATGTTATGAACTTATTTTAAATGACTTTTATATAAATTTAGTTGATAATACAGAGGCAGGCTTTGAGAGGAGTGACTACAATTTCAAAAGAAATTCTTCTCTAGGTAAAAATGCTATCAAAGAATAATAAATGCATCAAAATATCTTCATGAAAGGAAGAGTGAATAAATGTGACAAACTACATTCCTGTATTGTTTTAAGAAATCATGTGGTAGCTCCAACTTATGACATCCACTATCCTAATCAGCTGCCATCAACAATAAGGCAAGACCTTCCACCAGCAAAAAAAGTTTCAGCATACTGAAGGGTCAGATAATCGGTATACCGAAGGATCAGATAATCGCTAGCTTATTTCTAGCAATAAAATACTTTGCAATCAAGATACGTATTTTTAAATACACAGTGCTATTACCCACTCCACAGCCTACAGGGTAGTGTAAACACAGCCTTTATATGTACTGGGAAGCCAAAACATTTCGTGTGACTCACATTTATTGCAATATTCACTTTATTTTAATCATCTGAAACAAAACATGCAAATCTTCAAGGTAGCTGTATAGATTTTAGCAGGTAATTAAACATCGGTGAGGTCAAGTTTTGGGTATTAGACTTGTAAGGATTGGAGACCTCATAAGAAATGGAAGAGAACTTTTTCTGCATATATACACAGCAAGGAAAAGCCATTTAAAGACATAGGGAGAATACAACCACCTGCGGTCAGAAGGGGAAACTTCATCGGGGCTGAATTAGTGGAAACAAGGATTCGTGTAAGGCAATCGGTCTTCAGAATTTTCTTATAGTAGCACAAACTCATTAACATAATCAAATTGCCTATAATGCAATTATTACATTTAACACAAAATGCCACCTAATTAATATCCCATTTAAAGGGCAATACAAGCACATACATAGGTCACAATATTAAATATATAATATTAAAATTTTTGTTCTTTCATTTATTATTATTTTTATTAACTCACATTTTGTAGTTAAGATTAGACAAAATAGGGCTGGGGATCTAGCTCAGCGGTCTAAGCGCCTGCCCAGCGAGCGCAAGTTCGTGAGTTCAATCCCCGGTGCCAAAAAAAAAAAAAAAATTAGACAAAATATTAGTCTGACTTCTAATGGCAAGGAAGTCTTTAAGAAAAAGTTAATGTTACTGATAATTGGAATATGTCCATATGTTTACAAGTAGACATGCTTTTAAAAAAGTTGAAAAGAATATGAACAAGAGACTATAGAGGAGAATGAATTACCTCATTTAATCCGCAGTCATCCAAAATAGACTGGAGACTTATTCTATTTACTTAAATGTATGACCTGAGGTGAATTACCTAATCTTCATCTATCTCAGAGTTCTCATGTGTAAAATGAAATCAACAAACTTGTCCTTATTGCATAGAGAAATATGACACTCAGGGCAGCTGCTAACACAACCCCCCTGTAGGTCTTTCTTTTTTCTATGTAAATACCCACCTTTAAAATGCGGATGTAGACAAGGTAACATATAACCTATTACTGTTCATATTTCATTAGACTAATTAGGAAGTTTCTCTCTTGAAATTGTAGCAAGCAGAAAATGGTATCACTCATGTTATTCTGAGCAATAAAAAAGGACCTGCAGACAGTGTTTTAGGTGCTACAGGAAATTACATATAGGTCAGTTTGGAAGTTTGAGTTGATAGAGTGAGAAGAAAGGAAAGGAAAAGAAGAAAGATTAAAAACTTTGCTGCATAACGTGTACTCAAAATCTAATAAGCTGATACATATACATTTTCAGAAACATGTATGGTGCATAGGAATGATGCCGAAATATAATTTATACAATACATGTTTGTAAATTGTGGTCAAATTAGTTTTTACTGCAATTATAAGGACAAGTGTTTATTTTATAAAGAAAAGCAGTATTGGTTGAATTTGATCCTTTCAAAGATATTTTGAATTCTTAAGTATCAGTCCATGTGAATGTGATATTTTTAAAAAGATGAGGTTTTCAAGGTGAGTCTTAGCCCAACATTACCAGTGTTGTTATACCTGTAAGGGAATTTAAACACAGAGAAAATGAAGGGAACAACATGTGAAGACAGCAAAGACTGAGTCCTATCTCCAGCAAACCAAAAAGAGCCAGGGATTTCTGGCTGTCACTAGAATCTGGGGAAAGGGATAGAGCAGATTCTTCCTCAGAGTCCTCAAATTAAAACCAACATATAATTTTCCATGACTTTGGATCATCAGAAATTCCTTTTATTGTTTTAAACCATTAAGTTTTGGGTACTTTGTTATGATGACCCTAGGAATGTGATACAAATAATTATCATCTCTTTAACATTTAATTAATTAATTAAACATAGAATTCTGATAGAACTACTTTTTTCTTATTCTAAGGCATTCATTTATAGGACTTGTGCCTCTTTTAAATTAAAGATTTCCAAGTTCTAGATCAGGATGCATTGACTATAAAACCCCCCCCACACACAAAAAAATACTAAGTTTAGAAAATTTACTTTGTTTTCAGTGACATGCAGAATATATTGGTTGACTGAATTTGACTATTGAATACAG
Source organism: Cuniculus paca (assembly GCA_004365215.1). Classification (NCBI taxonomy): domain Eukaryota; kingdom Metazoa; phylum Chordata; class Mammalia; order Rodentia; family Cuniculidae; genus Cuniculus; species Cuniculus paca. The sequence goes on from RJWT010000069.1 coordinate 91,493, forward strand.
GCTGCTCTGAAATGAATGTATTTGTCTCTTGAACTAGAGGAAATTCTGACACCCTTCTGCTGGAAATTTAAGGTGGCAGTATGGATAATGCTAATGGATGGTGAATGCTGCCTTGATAGTCACCTAGGATATATCTGAGGGGTGTGTGTATGCGTGTGCACATGTGAGTGTATGTGTGTGCATGTGTGTGTGTGCGTGTGTATAATGCAGGTATTAGAATACTATCAGGTACCGTGTTTTAAATCTAGGTACGTTATGACTTTCTAACGTTCAACCTATTCGTGCTTCAGTATTCTTCTAAAGATGGTGCTAAGATGAAAGTGTACCAGATAGAATTTTTGTAAGAATGTACAGCATTTGGTACATACTTTGTGAGTGTTAGCTATAATTGTCATGCTCCTCACCTGATTATATGATGTGAAGACCTTCCCATCTAGTGATCCAATTTCATTAACATCACATTGATTATTTTCATTTAACTTACTGGTATATAAGAAAATAAGCATTTCTTTCTTTTCTACAGTAAAGTAAAGAATAAATCTCTCAGAAAAGAGAGATTTTAAATTATCATTAACAAGCAAGAAGCTCTGTATGATGACTTGATCGTTCATTCATGGATTCCACAAATAATTAGAGAACATCTATCTACATGTCAGGTATTTTATAGGGTGAATATAAATCTGTGAATAAAATATAAATATTCTTCCTCAAAGGTCATATTTAGTTAGCTACTGTAAGTATTGTGCCAATGATGTTGGTTTTCCTATTATTGAAAATTTATATGAAATAAATGAGACAAGAAAAATAAATGGATTCTTACAATCTATAAATAGATGCAATAAACTTTAATAGCATGATATCTCCTTCTGGAATGAAGAATTTGAATAGTCATAAAATTTTCTGTTGCGGGACTGAAAATCATGTAGTTCAGTCTTCTAATTTTATATGCCAGAGGCTGAGGTCCAGAGAAATGGAGCCAAGCACTTACGTTAGTTAGTCTTAGCCCCAACATTTATTGATGCCCCTCAGGACTCTGGTCACTAGTGGAGACACTAGTGGAAGTGGTGAGCCAGCCACTGCGAGGCCCAGTGTGTCCTGCCACATGTGAGTCCTTGAACTAATGTTAAGGAGGCTACACAGTCATCTCCGCAGAGATGGGGTGGTAACAGCTAATTTTCATTCAGTAAGTCTGTGAAGCCAAGTGTCAAAACTGCTCAAAAAGACGGGGCTGGGGATTTAGCTCAGAAGCCTAAGCTCCTGCCTGGCAAATGTGAGGTTGTGAGTTCGATTCCCGGTGCTGCAAAAAAAAAACAAAAAAGAAAAAAAAGAAAACAAAAACTGACTGCTCCAAAATACCTTCAGTGTCATCATGAGAATACAAAATTCGTAAGTAAAGCTCATGATATTGAAGAATATTATTATGAAGAGATTCTTCCATTGATTTGACTGTAAGTTTCCAGTGTTTTGAGTATAGAAATCATTGAAAGGCACTGTTACTTCATCAGTTGACAGAATTTTACCTAATACAAAAGACAGAATATCATTAATGTTTTAGAAGCTTCCTTCTAAGAAATTGCGGTGATGAGGTAAATTGAAAAATTTATAACATAAAGCTAGTGAACTGTCCAGGAAAGAATAATGTCCAACTTTTCAAAAATGGCACTGATATGTTTATCACACGTTTTACAAAAACTCTGAAATGTGATAGGCTACCATATAAAAGTGTGCCCTTTACAATGTCAGGAAAAATATTTTAAAACTGCAATAAACAAAGAAAAGTTCAAAATATAAGAAACTAAAATTAAAATCTCATAAAACACATGAAAACAGTACAAAAATATAAACATGTGTAAAATTAAATAATTTACAGATGTCAAATCATCTGAATTTATTTCCATGAAAGTAAAGCCAGTTTGAGTAAATTTGCATTAATAGAAAGTACTTATATGTGTAGTCATATTTTTAAGTAAATCCACCTGTTCTAGTAACTAAAACTATGCTATTGTATCTTACAATATATTAAAATATTACTACAAGTACATCGTGTTTGAAAAAACTTCTACTAAACGATTCATACTACAGGCATGCTGCCTCAGGAAAAGTTTTTCGGCAGAGTACCCAAATTCTTTTCAGAGCTTATATTGTTTGGAAATATTAGCTTAATTAATAACAAAAATATAGTGACTACCGTAAAAGAAAAAATTTTGCACATAAAGCAAAAACTGGCAAGTATAAACTATTTTTGCTAGTATTGCAATAAATTGTAATAAATCATTTTGCACTGGTCTAGAACGTTTGTTTTCACCATAAGTAATAAACAATTGCCAACTGCGAAACTTCTCCCAGTGAGTTATACCTGAGTGCTCATTAGTACAGTAAAGTCTCTGAAGAAAAACAAGGCAAGCTAACTTTCAGTAGTGTGAATCAGAGTACCTGAGGGGAGTAAGATCAATGAGGTGTCCTCAATGTTAGTCTTATTAAACAAAAACATAGAACCAGGTTACAAGAAAGAACACATAAACTTTGTTCCCTACAGGTTAAGAAGTAAAATGAGTAATGATTACAGTACTGAAACAAACACAATAAAAAACAAAACAAATTTAATTTATAGGAAGTACTTTCTAAAAATATGAAGGGGAATTTGAAAGTCACAGATTTAATAAATTGTTCAAGGAATTTTGTGCTGATCACAGTTTTTATGTTCCAAATATATTGATCTTAAGGAAAAAGTTGTAGTTCTTAATTTTTATGTTTGATCTGAAAAACCTATACATCTTTACAACATTACAGCATAGAAAACTATATCGCTTTGTTTTTTTCAATATTTTAAAATTATATGGAATCCAATGCATACCCTATAATGGTTGATGAATATGGCTTTATTCAGTTAATCATCAGGTTTCATGGAGAAAAAAATTACTTTGAGAATTTTGCAAATATTGAAGAATTGATGATAAAAGGTTATAAGTAGAAACAAGCAGAATCGTATTTACCCTTATAATTATACAAAATAACAATATATGAATATCAAGAGAAAAATTACAGGACTCCTATACAGTTATGCATTTAAAAGATATAAAATTATGTGCACAGGTAAAATGTTCAGAATTATTTATGAGACAATTTCCATCCTAAATGAAGTGAAATATGATATGAAATTTCTGGTTTTACTTTGAAATTTAAGTGCAAAATAACATTATCATTTTAAAACTTCCATACTTGAATTGACAGACTAAACTCAAGGTCTTAATTTTAATGTTTGAGCATTCACAATTTCATCATGCATCGTGATTTCCATCTTTGTCTTCATAGATGAATAATGAGGAAAATCATTTACATATTTACATAAGAAATTTGGAAGTAGGGCAAATGCAAGACTTTTTGATTTCACAGCACAGTGACGCTGTCCCCTCTTCTTGACACATGTATGATTTAACTTGACATTTTTCTGAGTTGCTAGATGATTGCAACAATAACCACCATCACATCGCTTTTAGAAAGAAAAAAAAAGACCAAGCCTCCAAATGAAATACCTCATAACCTGTTTTTAAGAACAGCATATACTCTCCCATACATCCTCTTGAAAATTTCTTATCATATCTCACAGGTTTTTCTAGTCACATGACTATGCTTAACTAGTATTTGTCACTGAGGTTGAGAGTAACTTGACAGACTCCTATCCAACATGATTCACTCTTGGCTGGTAATGCGGCCAAGTCATTGCTCCTTTTTCTGAGAAAAGTGAGTGAACTGACAGTGCTAGCACTGCCAAGTTCATTTTAATTTTGGTAAAGTAATGAACATTAAATATGCTAAAAATACAAATAACTTTATAAATAAACATCGATCATGAAGGTGAACTTATGAATTGAAATTTTGACAGGCAAATAACATCAAGTCATGTTACTTTGAAATTTTATATATTTGATGCATAAAAGTTTGAATTTCATTCATGGCAAAGAGCGAAGGGGAAAAGTCAAAAGCAGTAATTACACAAAATTAAATTGGAAAATAAAAATTTAACATAGTATTAGACATGTTATCCTAAAGTTTTGTTATGTAAAAAAATGCACTTTCAAACTTAAAAGTGTGAAGGTCAGATGTTGTGTTAAGGTCTGATGTTTAATCCATGGTGTTTTTATTATGTGGAGCAAATTTCTTTGCAAAAATATATCGAATCTCAAAGACTCTTGGGGATATATAAATTCTGCAGCTCTTTTTGAAGTATTTCAATTTCTTCTATCTCAAGATTAATTCAAGCTGGGTGTGGTGGTACACACCTGTAATCCCAGCACTTGGGAGGCTCAGGCAAGAGAATCGTTGCAAGTTCAAGACCAGCCTGAACTACAAAGTGAGTCCAAGGCCAGCCTGACCTGCATAGTGAGACCCTGTCTTAAAAAGACAAAAAAAAATTCATCAAATAAGCGTAATATATGTATTATTACATTACTGTGACTGAGGCAAAGAAGGAGGCTACAGAAGTGGGACCTGCGCTTTTGATTCTTTCATTCTACCAAGAGAGAAAAACAAGCATAGAATCTGAATACGATGAAGTCTAATGCGAGTTATCATTGACATTATGTAGTGTCCACATTCAAAAACCGCTTATCTGGTCCATAGATTACCATGGCAGGCTTCACAGAGGAAATGTGCTATGAACTTCAATCCTGAATTGCCAGTTGAATACAGAAGATGAAGGATGCCTTAGAGAGGAAGGTTTTCAAATGAAGGTAAGAACCTATGCACTGAGATTCAATTGGTACTCAGATACCCAAAGGGTTTGTAAAACTTATAATTTTTATAATGGAACATTATATAATGGTTTTAATTAAGAGCACACCATCCCCAAATTTGCATTTAAAAAATTCTGTATGGATGGAGGCATTGTTAGGTGTGTGTTGCAAGGAGGTAGGGTTGGGAGATTATCTATTTATTGGTATTGAAAATGAACCCAGATCTTTGGTTCTAAGTTCCATCCCTGAGACAGGATCTCCTTATTTTTATATTGCTCAGAATGGGTGTGAGCTTTGGCTCTACCTGCTTCAGACACCTAGAGCGCTAGCATTACCACCCTGAGCCACTGCACACTGTTGGGAGGCTGCTTTAGAAGCCCAGATGAGACATAATAGTGGTCTGAACCTTTGATACATTTCAGTGTCAGTTTAGTGCATGATGAGAGATAGGGATCTAGTTTAATCTTCACATGTGTAGAGCCAGCTTTTCCCGCACCATTTATTAAAGAAGCTATCTTTCTTCCAGTGAACGTGTTGGGTCCCTTTGTCAAAGGTCAGGTAGTTGAGTGTGTTTGGACTTGTCTCTGCATCTTATACTCTGTCTCCCCAATACCATGCTAGTTTTAGAACAATCTTTGTAGTATAATTTCAAGTCAGGGATTGTGATGCCCTCTGCCTTGCCTTTGTTGTCCAAAATTGCTTTGGTATTCTAGGCTCTTCTGGTTAAAGATACATTTTAGGAATGTTTTCTCTAGCTTTTTGAGGTATGCTTTGGTATTTTAATCAGGATTGAATTTAATCTGCATCGCTATTTTGGAACTATGTTCACCATATTCATTTTCCCTGCCCAAGAGAAAAGAATATCTTGCCATTTTCTGATATCCCATTCAATCTTTTTCAGAGTACTGTAGTTTTCAATGCAAAGTTCTTTTGCTTAATTTGTTATATTGATTCCTAGTTATTTCTTTTTTTTTTCTTGTTTTGGATCTGTTGTGAAAAGTGCTGTTTCCCTAAGTTTTTCTCAGTGAGTTTGTTATTTGTGTACAGGAAGGCTCTTGATTTCCAGTGCTGACATCATATTCAGCTATGTTACTGAATTTACTTATTAAATCTAGATGCATTTTGGTGGAGTCTTGGGGGTCTCAGTGAGGAGTGTCATGTCATTCATAAATAATGATAATTTCACTTCTTCCTTTCCTATCGTCATTATTTTTACTTATTTATCTTGTCCAATTGCTCAGGCTAATGTTTGCAGAACTGGAGTAAGTGGCGATGGTGAGTATCTTTGTCTTATTCCTGATTTTAGAGTGAAAGTTTTCAGTTTTTAACTATTTATTATGATGTTGGCTGTGGTTTGTCATACATGACTTTTATCAGATAATGACCATCCATTCCAATTTTCTGTAATGGGTGCTGGACTTTGTCAAATGGTTTTTCTGCGTCTTTTGAAATGATCATGTGGCTTTTTCTCCTCTGCTCTATTGATAAGGGATATTAGATATACTGATTGGCATATTAACCAAGATCACGGATGGGGACCATTGAAGGGCTTATATTATACAAAATTTAGGCACAAAAAGGCAAATATTAAAAGGTTAAGCAGGTGCAGATAGTGATAAATAAGAAGTAAGTTTTGATTCTTTGTTTCCTGGTTTGAATTACTGATTAGATATTGTTAAATCACTAAAATATGGAAATCAAGAGAAAAACATGCCTGCTAAATATAACTCATTCTTCTTTTAACATGGTCAGTTTATGGCATTTTGTTGGTTTCAAACCATAAATAGCCCCAATATATTGGCTGTAATGACCCATAGCGCAGGAAAACGGTGAAGGCTAACAACTTGGAAAATCATCTGGTATGACCATAACTTGAATATAAAGTCTTAGCTTATATTGTTTAGGGAAAATATGTGGTACAAATAAGAAGGAGAGAAAAGAGGAAAAATGGATAAACTAGACGTGTAAGGAACACCAAGCATTCATAGTAACATTGTTGTTTACTGTGTTCACTTATTATTAATAATAAAACATTAGATGCTTGCTGGTATAAAATAAGAGAAATTTATTCTTTTAAAGTTCTGAAGCACAGAAGTCTGAAATCAACATGACTGGGCCAAAACAAATGTTTGAAAAGGTTTGAGAGCCTACAGTAGGCTTGGGGGAAACATTTCATCTCAGACTGCCTTTACTTTTTGGTGGCCAGCGTCCCTTAAATTGTGACTACATCACTGTTATTTCTGCCCACCTGATCATGATACACTTTACTCTTCTCTGTGGGTGAATCTCTATATGCTTTCTTCTTACAAAAAATAATTATGATTGCATTTATGTTATAGATTAAAAACTGCTGGTCAACTTGGCACCAGCTGAATTAAATCCGCATGGTGCTGCATTTAGACAAACCACCTGAGGAAGGTTGCCAGCATAAAGAGAGACATGGAGAGGAAGAGTGGAGGTGTTGTGGGTTCTCCTAAGTGCTGTTGTTTGGAGCCATTGGTTCTCCTGGAGGAGCTTGTCAGGCTGGCTCCCCAGAATGGCTTTGGCCATTATCATCAGAGGAGCTCAGAATCTTGGTGAGAGTGGCTGCGGTTCACTTTGGGGAGCTCTGGTCCTTATGTTGAGCATCGCTTCCTGGCTCTGGAGGGGAAGATGGTTGCTATTCAAACTCCAGGAGAAGTTGTCACGCTGGCTTCCTGGCATGTGCTCGACTGTTCTCATTGTCGGAGGAGCACGGGACCTCATTGTCACTGAGGATGACTGTGGTACTTTTTGGGAAGCCCTTGTTCTTATTTGAGTGTTGCTTCTTGGCTCCACTGTAGAACCCTCAACCTACTAGCACAGATCCTTCATTCTGCTGGCATAGACTTTCTAGCTTCCACTGCTGGCCTTTGGGCCTTCCCAGAACAGACTTTGGTGTTGTGGACAGATTTCCGGCACTTTCTTGTCCTTAACACTGGGTAACCATCATAAATAATAGTATAAATTCTGTGTCCGGATTGTAATTTTTCTCCATGCGACCCCTGACTATAACAATTTATGACCACAAAGATAATCTAGGATGATTTTTGATTTTGAGACCTTAATCTATACACATCTTCAAAGTCTGTTCATGTAGGTTAAAATTCACAGATCCAGGCTTTAAAATGCAGATTACTTCTGGTGCCCATTATTCAGGTTCCAATATAATCAAGAGGAAAATGCCACATTCTCTGCCCACCTGGAGCTCATAAGAAGTATTTAAAAAATGGTAAACTCATCAACAGATAAAAACAAGAGGCATTCTAGTTAAGCAAAATCAGTTAATTCCATAGGACTTCATATATGTAAGGACCATATTTGATGAGATTTCTAAAAAGTTTTTCATCAAAAAGGTAAAATAATTTTTAAAGCAATTATATTGTATAAAATAATCAAGTATAATATTTTAAAGGTGATATTTATGTCAACAAGTAGGAATTTTACCTAAAAATGTGAAGAAATATTTCAGCTAAATATTTTCTATAAGCTTTTTTTTTTTTTTTTTTTTGCAGCACCAGGGATTGAACTCACAACCTCCTGCTTGCCAGGCAGGCGCTTAAGCCACTGAGCTAAATCCCCAGCCCTTGACTTTTTTGAGACAGGGTCTTGCTATGCCATTCAGGCTGGCCTTGAGCTCACTTTGTAGCCCAGGCTGGTCTTGAACTCACAATAATCCTCCTGTCTCAGCCTCCTGAGTGCTGGGATAACAGGCTTGCGCCACCAGGCCCAGCTTTTTCTACAAACTTTAAAACGGTTTTTTTCCCTTAAATTTTTTGCTCCACTTTTCTAAGACATGAAACAAAAAATTTGGTTTACAAAAAATGCAATAAATAACCTTTTGTGAAACTCTCCCTGTATTTTGTCAAAGGATAGCACTTTCTAAAGGAACACTTCAAGGAAAAGTAGTTGTTTATGACTTTTTACAATAGCTATTAACATCTGTTTATTCATTACATGTTCAAAATATTAACTGTAAACAGAGCTTAATAATTAGATTAAATAGTTTTATTTTGGATTCAACCAGACTATGTATGTGAGTTGAGGATTTATATTGTTCAGATTTCAGTCCAACCAAAGGAAAAAAATCAGGTACCTTATTCTCACAGAGCCTAAAGCACTATTGAAAATAAGCCATACACATCTGATATGTTGATTTTATGATATTTTTCTCATTAAACTCTCAATAGGGTATGAGGGAAAATAATCATACAGCTTATTTTAGAGATTGAAAACCATAGCTTCAGAAATTTCAAATGAAGGAGCAGAAATTTGAATCCTTGTACCAAGATTTCACTTTCGGGACTTCCCATAAGAGATTGTATCTTTGGCAAACAATATCAACTGCACATAACATTATGAGAAAGTAAAAGAATGTAAACATCACAATGAAAGTTGGTATTCATGAAATACCTTCTAGAGAAAGGTTGATGAATAAGGCAACAGAAATATGGCATCATTACATTATGCTATTTAGAAATAGCTTAAATATCCTTTTAAAGAAGCATTCTTGACATACAGGAAAAAATGGATTAACCACTCTAAGTGTGGAATATAGCACAGTGTCTAATAAATGCCATGAACAATAACATCATAATGGTTAAATAAGTCATTCTTGCAATTTTTATTTTTCTATTGAGCAGTAACCAATTGATGTTTCCAAAGTATGATGTGTAATTGTGTTGTACTTGGAATTAAGGACTGAAGTTAAAAAATTATGGAAATATCAAATGAAGAGTAGACTCAATAGTCT